>VZRL01004766.1:0-16042 GCA_013397895.1 Origma solitaria
ATCAGCCTCACACTCAAAAACCTTATGTAAAGGCCTTTCAAAATTATTTTTTATTAATTCTGCTTTCAGAGATGTTTAGCACAACCACCAAATGCACAGATGTTTCTATGCCTCCAGGCGTTCCACCTCTTCCTGGCTGCAGGACACCTATTTGATCACGAACTTCCATTTACAAGGGAAGGCTCTATAATACATATATATATATATATATACGCGTACAAACAGAAAAGCAGATAAAACCCCTGACCAATACCATTTCCTGGAGCTGGATGCAGACATGAGTGCGTAGCTCCTGAGGCAAGAAGTTGTGCAAGGACAGTGTCACTTTTGGGCTGCTCCTGTGACCTTCTGAACAACCATGGCTGGGGAAATTGTTTATGCTGATTTAAGGCATCTTGGGGATGGTTCTTCTGCTGAGAAGCATCGTGGTAAGTCCTGGTTGGGGGGAAAAGAATTATTTCAAGTTTTGGGAAGACCTTTGTATTTGTTTACTTTTGGGTTTGCTCACTTCTCCATCCCCATGCTGAGGTTTCCAAGATCATGGCAAACATTGTTGTGGGTTAAATGCCTTCAAAGGTGGGATCCTGGCTTGAGAAGGAAAAAGAGAGATGAAGGGATGGGAGAGGGTGACAAACATCTGGAGGTGAAGTTTTGCTTCCAAGACTCTTCACATGGGGGTCCCAAGAAAAAGGGTCCCAAGAAACCCAACATGAGCCAACACCCCTGGATGGAAGGAAAGGCGCTGACATCCTGTCTGGAATTCTGGTGGAGATAAGGGCTGGAGAGATCTTTGTCTCACCAGCTCCCAGCTCTACCAGGAGCTCTAAATTAAGCCAATTTCAGAAGGTTTCCTATCTCCCAGGCTCCATCCTTGGATGCCCAAGGGTGCTCCTAAGGCTCCTGCAGCCCCTCCACCACCTGAAAAACAACCTTCACTCTAGACCTCATCAGTGGTGATTTACGTTTTTGGAGGAAGCAAAGAAGCTGTAAACTTCTTCTCAAACTCACCAGCTTGACAGAGGGGCTTTTTCTTTTTCCTCTAACCCCCCAGCTTTTTAATCTTTCATTTTTTAAAGCAAATGTGGCCTCTTTCAGCTCCTGCCTTCTGTCCATGGTGGCATGGGCTCCTCCTCATGGCAGGGGGGCTGGGGCAACTCATCCTGGTGGTCCTGGTGGTGGTGCTGAGTGTGCGGGATGAGTAACCAGCTCTTATCTACATCTCACACCTGGTGAGCAGCCAGGGAGGGGAAATAGGGGTTTATTTGAGCCTTTGGAGGGGACAAGGTTGTCCTGCAGAGATGCAACATCACCCAGCAAGAATAAACCCCTTCTGAGTAAACCTACATTATCCCTGTAGCTATTGAACAAGGGTGGAGGATACAAGCTGTGTTTTTCAGGCTGGCTTAAGTAACTGTATGAGAAAATGAAAGCGAGTTTTGTGGGGTTTGTGGTTTTTATCCCCAAATGGCTGCAGCTTCTCACCCCGGATTACTGCTCCAAGTTTTTCAGGGCTCCTCACAGCCAGCAGAGACAAGTGTTCCACAGCTAGGCAGTGAGATCCAGGGAAGGAACCAGATGGAGCAGTGCATGTTTTCATCCCTCGTGCGGTATTTCTGCAAGCCCCCAGGGGAGAGCCCCACAGGTAATCCCCCTTCCCACCTGACACTGCTGGGAGATGCTCAGGTGAGACCTTTGTGGGTGTCTTCTACTGTAAGGAGACTCTCAGACCCCTGGAGTTGTGAGGCCACCAAGGATTATTTGGCAAAGAGGAGAGTTGCAAGGAAGAATTCTCTTTTCCATGCAATCTTTGCTGATCCCGCCTCCATGAGGAGCAGCATCAGCCCTAGGGAGGAAGTTCCTCACCACTCTTCCTCCACCTCCACCGGCCAGTAACATCCTCGTGGTCACTGAACCTCACTAACCCTCCTTCTCTCCAGTGAATGGAAAAACCACAGCAATGCGAAAAACTCAACAATGGGGAAAGAGCCAGGGTGTGGGGTGGGGAATCCCTCAGTACCTTCAGCCGGTGTCTGGGGAATAACCTGACAACATTTTGGAATGTCTCAGGGCTTTTTGTCCTCTACAGCCTATGCTGGCTGCAAGCTGTGTCCCCAGGACTGGCAGCTCCATGGGGAAAGGTGCTACTGGCTTTCTGAGGAATCAGGAAACTGGACTCAAGGAATGAAAAGCTGTGAAAATCAGGACTCCCAGCTGGTGGTGATACAGGACAAGAAAGAGAAGGTAAATAGGGAGAAGGTGGCTTGAAAAGGACATATAAGTCCTGATTTTTAGATGGGCAGGGAAGAAAAAAGTGCCTAGCAACAGGAGGGTTTGGGAAAGCATTCAAAGTATGGCAGACATTCATGTCTCATCAATTTGGGAGTCAGATTTACTCTGTGAACTTTCTTGCCATGAAACCCTCCACAGAGAGACTTTGGGAGCAACTGGTCACCTCTGTTTTCCAGGAGCACATCAAGACTATCACAGGCAAAAGCCCACCACCTGTGTGGATTGGATTAAGGTCGCATCAGAAGGTGTGGAGTTGGGTGGACAACACACTTTTCAACCCCAAAATGTGAGTGTATCCATAGCCTATTGGTCTAAACAACAGCTTTGCTCCATTCCAGACCCCGTTCATGCCCTGACCTATCTGTCTAAGATGTTGGAGTCTATGCAATGGTCTCACATTGCCCCTAGCAAAGCTCTGCACACCAAAAGCTGGGGAACTGTACTGGAGCACCATAACCCCAGAGCTCCCACCAGACCCATGGAATAACATGATTTTTCGTGCTCCGCACATGTTCCTCACAGATCTTGCTGCAGGCACAGCAACTCCCCTCAAATCTGGTCACCCTTCACTGAGAAATGGTGCAACACAATGAGATGGTGCAGGAAAAGGGCAGGACAACCCACCCCTACCTTGCCTTTTTCTGAAAGACTTGGAGAGTTTCCTCCTCTTCAACAAAACAATTTTTGTTCTGCAGGCTTGGCACCTCCCTGCAGGACATGGATGAAGGGTGCGGGACACTGAGAGCCAAGGACTTTGAAGTTTACAGATGTGATGCCGAGTACAAGTGGGTTTGCAAAAAAAAACCTTTCCCGCTCTGCTCTGTGACAGCAGGAGATGGGGAGAAATGCGGTGCCTCCATCTGACAAGCGCCCACCCCAAAACACCCATCCCACAAGACACTTCCTGCCAGCATTTGGGGTAAAATAGCCCCATCCTCACTATTACAGCTTTGCAGTAGATTTTAGGCTTTGCAAATCCTCTTACCATGAGGATCAAGACCAGTTTCGGGGGCACACAGATGAGCTCCTGAGCTGAGGAATCAGAAAGGTCTGTGCCTCAAGCACAGTGTTGACAGAGCTGTGGCATCAATAAAAGCTTATCAAAGAGATTTGCTTCAATTTATTGAAATAACAGGCAAGAGCACACATGGCACATCATGTAAAGTTCATATATAGACATTGCAAATTTAAAATCAAAAAAGCTTCCGTGAGTGACAGATGTTATCCCTATGCGTCTCTCCAGGGACAGCTGAGAGTGTCAGCACACTGATGCAGGCTGCTGGGTGGATGCAGGCAACAGGGTTTTGCTCCAGTTTTGAGGATTTGGACGGGTTTGTTTTTCTTCTGAGGTTTTTTTCTTTTGGGTTTTTGTTTTATTTGGTTTGGTTTTTTGTTTGTGGGGTTTTTCTGTTTGGTTTGGTTTGCTGTTGCTGTTGTTTTGGGCTTATTGGTTGCTGTTGTTCTGGAGAGGTTTTTTTGTTTTGGTTTTTGTTTGTTTGCTTGGTTTTGAGGTTTTTTGGATGGCAAATTAGGTTTTGATTTGGTTGATTTTGTTGGTTTTACCAAATTTTCCTTCCCGCCCTGTTTTTGATCTCCTTCAAAGATCNATTTGGTTGATATTCAAGGGTCACTTCCTGCAAGATCCAAAAGCTCCATCACAACAACTAGGAAATGAAAGGCAGCTGGAGACTGGCACGAGTATGCTGCTCCTAGCTGAACTCAAAAGGAAACACACAGGAGTGAAAGCTGGGATAGGTGATGCAGGAGGAGTACAGAGTTGCTGTGATAGCACTAGGAAAGCCAGGGCCATCCTGGAGTTAAACCTAGCAACATTTCTGTACATAAGGGAAACAAGAGAGGATTCTATGTGCAGTTGTAGAAAATAGCAAAAGGAATGAAAGGACAACTAGGGAAAATATAAACTCTTCCTGAATGAGGTAGGGGTGCTGATAACAAAGAACATGGAAAAGTCTGAGATGCTCAATACCTTCTTTGCCTCCATGTTTCCTAGTAAAACTGTCCTTGAGGAATCCCAAGCCCCAGAAAATAGAGGAAAAGTTTGGAACATGGCTGACCCTCCATGGAAGGAAAAACAGATTAAAGAGAGCTTAAACAAACTGTACATACATAAACTCATGGAGCATTAGAGGTTGGACCCAGAAGTGCTGAGGAAGCTGCATGATGCCACTCCAAGCTGACTCCTGATTATCTTTGAAATGTCATGGCAACTGGAAAAGATTCCTGGAGACTGGAGGAAAAAAAATACTATCTTCAAGGATGGCAACATGAAAGATCCAGGGTACTACAGCAGGCCAGCTTCATCACAATCTCTCGGAAGATAAAGGAACAACTAATCCTGAAAGCCATTTTCCCAAAGAAGTGTAGCACAATATGGTAATCAGGAACTGTCAACATGGATTTACAAAGAGGAATCCATGCTTAAATAACCTGATAACTTTCCACAATGAGGTAACTGTTTTGGTGGATGATGGGAGAACAGTGGAAGTTGTTTTCCTCAACTTTAGTAAGACTTGTGACACTGGCTTCCCTGACAGCCTCACAGAGAAACTGACAAAATAAAGGTTAAAATAAGCGGACAATGAGGTGGATTAAAGCAGCCTACCTGCCAGACCCAGAGTGTTGTGATCACTGGTGTAGAAGCAAGTCATTAGAGGTGTATCCAAGGGGTCACTGCTGGGGCCAGCACTGTTAAACATCTTCACCAATGACCTTGAGTACACCCTCAGCAAGTTCACAGTACACAGCTAGGAGGACTAGCTGATCTATAAGATGATTGCAAGATCAGAGATAAGATTCAGAGGGTCTTGGACAGACAGAAGAAGGATGTGTGAGAGAAATCTCTTAAAGGTCAACAAGGATGAATGCAGAGGCCTAATCTGGAGAGGAATAATACATGGCACTGTTACACTCTGTGGCCTGACTGGCTGAAGAACAGCTCTGCAGAGAAGAGCTTGAGGGTCCTGGTGAACAACAAGCTGACCAGGAGACAGTGATGCAGGCTGATGGCAAAGGCAGCCAACAGCCTCCTAGGCCACATTAGGAAGGGAGTTGAAAGCATGTGGAGGGAGGTGGTCTTTTGTCTCTACTCAGCACTGGTAAAGTCACACATGGAGTACTGTGTTCCCCAATACAAGGGATGGGCTTACTGGACCAAGTCCAGTGAAGGACCACAAAGATGACTAGGGGACTGGAGCATCTTCCATGTGAAGAAAGCCTGAAAGAGCTGGGACTGCTCAGCCTGGAGAAGAGAGGCTCAGGGATGTCTTACTTACATGTTTAAATACCTGATGGGTTGGAATGAAGAGTGCAGTGCCAGACTCTTTTCAGTGCTGCTCAGACTAAAGAAGCAATGGGCACAAATTAAAAACCATGAAATTCCATCTGAACACAAGAGAACACTGTTCTACTGTGAGGCTGGTCAAACACATTGCCCAGAAAGGTTAAGACATTTAAGAAGCAACTGGGCATGATCCTGAGCAACAAGTTCTAGCTGACGCTCTGTGAGCATGGGGATTGGATTAGATGGTTTCATGAAGTGTTTTCCAATGGAAACAATTCTGTTATTCTGAGGTTGGGTGGTTTTCTATGGCTATCTAATGTGAGGATGTAAAGAAGAGTAAGCCAGGGGATTTTTTCAGAGATACTTAGTGGAAGGGCAAGAATAAATGGTGTAACTTTCAATTAGATGGAGGGGAAATTTTTTTTACCATGGTGGTAGGAATTCTCTGTCCTTGGAAATATTCAAAACTCAATGACACAAGGCATTAAGCAGCCTAATCTAACTGGACCTGCTTTAAAGGAAGTTTGGACTAGGTGGCCTCCAGAGGGCCATCTGAAGCTGAATGATTTCATGATTCTCCATGGCTGGATTTAAAGAATGTAACTCATAACAGCTTAACATATTTGTGGTAAGACTTAAAATACACACGACTGTCACGTATAGGGTTGGTAAAACATGCATACTGTAGAATGCAAGACCAGGACCTGGGCAAAGCCAAATTACTCTAGATAGCTATAATTTTAGATTGGAAGTACTGATCGCCTGAGATATATGTTTCTGTCTACATATATACCAGGTAAAGAATCAGAACACTGTCCTAGTAATTTTTAGTGCTTTGAAATACTCAGATGGAACACACCACTGGCTAAACTCAAAGGCTTACTTATGAAACCCCAGAAACACTTTCTGCTAACTTCAGTGACTAAAAAAAAATTCGATCGATCCAAGTAGAACCAGGGGGACTACAAACACTTCCATACCACCAGGTACCTCAGCTTACTTGGCTTATCAGTAAGTACAAACGTCCCCAGAGATTTTGGAAGAAAGCAGAAGACCCAGCTCAAAGATATGAAAAAACCTGCCCATTAACTCCTTAATAAATACAGAAATGTACAGATTGGTTTATGTCTAAAATAAAAGGAGAGTATTAAAAATAAATATATTTTTATAATATATAAATATGTCTTTTGAAACTAATATTCAGGAATATCTTTTGCTTTTCTGAATATTCCTAACTCACTAATCTGATTTCCACAAGAAATTTTCCTAAGTAATCTAGATACAAATAGAGTAGTAAAACTAGACTCAAATAGACTCAGTCCATGGTCATAAAAATTGCAACCAAATCTGCATCCTTACCATAAATGCTTACCTAATTTTTCCTTCTATACTGAAGTAGATGGTCTCTAATAGTTGTCTTTGTGCAGAACTCTATTTTTGGTGCTAATCCCTTGAAAATAATACTTAATCACTGCATATACATCACTCTTATAATAAGAACACTTCAAGTCCTCCATTGAAACTGCAGAATCAAAAGTGACTAAAGGAAGCACTCTAGCTAAAGAAGACTTGCAGCAAACTCACCAAATTACAGTGGCAAATAAGTTTTCCTATGAAAAGCAGCACTTTGATTTTAGCCCACTCTCTTAATTGGTGTAAACTGGGCCAGAAGGGGAACATGATGCACAAGGCCAGCATGCTCCACATGTATGCTTGAGGCACTGACCCAGACACTTGGTACTGACTTTGACACTTTCTCATAAAGGCAGTATTGTGAAGAAAGGTGAGAAGAAACCTTGATCTACAGAGGAAGTATACAGTACTTTACTATTTAATTAGCAGCTCCTTTTGCACAGTGGTGAGCCAGGCTGACCCAAAGGACACTTTCTAAAACGATGTGAAAAAACCCTCAAGTTTGCCTTTCAAGGCAGGTAATGTCATGAGAAATATGGTGAAGACACTAATGATGCTTGACAACAACAACAACATCTGTTCATTTATCTTAGACTTTGAATTGTGCATTTTTAGCAATTCCTCTCTTCTACAAGAGTGACAGAGAAATCACAGTACAGTAGTTTCAAACTACATTTGCCCCTACCCTTATGAAAAGAGGAGAAAATATAAGCATTAGTGATAAAGAAGGAAAGAAATTAGGTACATCTAGAAGGAAATAAGATGATGACATGCTAGTAATTTGAGGGCAGCATCTGGCCGTACTCCAGATCCAGCCACAGAAATGAGGTGATGCTGCCATTTCTCTCTCTGGATCTGAACTAGTATGAGGGTACCCCCCAAACCACCTGTTCCTGCACCAATATGACACCACCTTCTTTGTCTTCATCAGGTTCTCAAGGACCAAGTTAAAGAATTGTACAATGTAACATTTAGTTAACCTGAGCATATACTTCTAAATTTCCATTCCAGAAGCACAGAACTCTCTAATAGTTAGGTTTTTAAGTCTAGTATTTTCTATACTAGCAATTTATGCATAAAACCTGAGTTTTTAATGTGAAATAATGGCATTAGTAGTTTGTAGAGTAACCGCAAGGACCTTCTGAATGAATCAATGCAAAAGTGAGTCTACAGGAAAAATTACCCTCTATGTTCAAAGCTACTGTATGCTGAAGTAGACTCCTATCAATAAAACAGAAGTCAGTTTTATTTCTTCTTTTGCACAATCTAATCCATAATGCAGTGAGAGGGATGAAAATATAAACATTCTAGGCTGCTATTGCTCCTTCAGCAATGAACCCTAGAAAGAATAGGCAGTAGAACACTTTATAAAAATATGAAAATAAAAGATCCCTAAGAGTGAGAACAGGTAGAGTAAAAAAACCAAGGTATGTACATGAGAAAAAGAAAATGGACAGAAATCTGGCATCTCCAAAGGCCACTGGTACAAAGAATCTTGAAAATCTTTTAAGTGACTGGACCTTTCACTCCATCTGTGGATGAAGGTATATAACTAAGTATAAGGTTTTGTTATTAGGGCTTCTGCTTGCCTATAGTCTGTGACTAACAAATTTAATTTAGGATAGCCTGCATCTGGTACATTCTCTGAAGCACTTCTATATTCAAAAGCACACAGGAGCATCCCCCTGCACTCAAGAGGATCAAAGGGATAGCCAAACTTCAGTCCACACAAAATTGCCACTAAGCAGTTGACTTCCTTTCTTCTTCAGACAGGTATGACAAACACCAGTTTCAGGCAACTTACTGCAAAATGAGGAGAAATTTTCATCACTAACTCTCTGTTCACACCAGGACAGGCAGAATTCAGCTTGCATTCTGGGATCAGAAAGTCTCATGTACTCTTCTTCATAAAATGCACACTCATTGCCTACTAAAAGAAGAAAGACATCCATGAAAAATAGCTGTCAAGGTTGTTACATGGAATTGTCATTGCTGTGCAATGAAAACTTCGTAAATTTACAAATGTGAATGAATGAGTGAAAGTCCTTCACAGAATGCTGTTCGTCTCATTCATAAGGACGCTCTCAGTAGCAAGTGGTAGGTGGAACATTAGTGGGCCTAAGAAGAGTGGTGCAGAAACAGCACCCATTCAGCATGATTTAGAATTCTTTGACGTTGGTAATGTTTATGGCACAACTACTTTTTAGTATGCTGTCCTCCTCTGTTGTCAGGGAATATTTCAGTTTGCATTCCCGACAGCCACAGCAAACAAAACTGCAGAAATAGAGCAAACCCAAACCATTTGGTTCTGTATTTGTATATAGGAAAGAACACAACAACATCAGGGGGTTTATTCCCTGCTTCACTGAAAGAATATCTGCTTCTCCAGAAAATGGCTTATTCACTATATCCCCAGTGCTCTTATGTTGCTGCACCTGATTACTTTGTTTTCTGAACAGCAAATGAAGAGGACAAAAGGTTGGGAAACCATTTATGTTTGCGCTGATTTTGAAAAATTTGGTTTAGCAGAGTAGTCCTGGAGTTTGATGTTGTCATTAACTTTCCAAGCATCACAACTGACTCCAAGTATGTTGGGGATGGAGACAACTGCAAGACTTGAAGGCAAACTACTTATTTATGTTGTAGAGAAAGTCCAGAACTGTGACAGAGGAAGTCATGCCTGTGCATATTTTACAAAATATATATAATGCATGTGTTTATACACAGAAGGATATATCTTTATCAAGTTGTTTTCTCAGTGTTTTCAGTACAATCAGGAGTTGCCTCACTGGGAAAAGAACTAAATGTTCCAATCAGCCTCCAGCAGGAATAATAAAAAAAAAATTACATGAAATCACAACATTCCAGTGTTTGTTCAGCTGATGTATCATAATAATATAGTGTTGAAAGAGAGTCACCATAATTTTTGAAATGTATTCCCTCCAGAGAGCCAGCATGCAGTAAATGAGTATTGTATAATTTGGCCCAACCAACCATGCATCATGCAAGCACTGTCTTACAAACTGAGGGTGTAAGTATCCATGTATTACAAGCAAAAAGGTGATGCCAGTCTCTCAGGGACAAGGCACAACACTCAGCAACTGAAAACTTTGGCTTTGATGAATGTATGGCATTACCATGGTGGGAGCCCCAGAACATCAACTCTCATCAAATGGGGGGACCAGTGGAACTGCTTGGGAGTACAGCTCAAATGATAGCACTACAGGGCTGGATAATAAAAGCTGCACTACTTAACTGGTTTGCCTTACATATATATGCAAAATCCTGTTTAGTTTAATAGTGATCTCACTGCTGTTGTCTGAATTCCAAGATTGGCAGCTGGCCATCACACTGGTACCTGTGCAAAGTTGAGTGCAGATGATGGAGGAAGTGAGCTATCCTGGGTTACTTCCACAAAATGAAGCATACTTGGGACTCTGCATATGTGGATGTGAAGAAGGAAGGTACCCCAGGTTACCATGACAACAAGATAAGATGTGCTTGGGACTGTACATACTTGGATGAGGGAGATGAACTATCCTGGGTTACCATAGCAAAGTCTTGTCAAGCCCTACACCACACTTGTATTTAGTTCTTTTCTTCCTTCAGAAGCCCATTAACTGTGTTCTTAGTAAAGGAGATCAGCGCTGCTCCATACAAGTGGCACAGCCAGAGACAGAAGATACTTTCATAAGCTCCCAGCACAGGAGGCAAGCTATATGGCACACTGTCAAGTGTCTGGCTTAGAAATTATAGCAGAGGTTTTGCCTTCCTGAAGAGAGACTCTACAATGACCACAATGGATATTCTGCTGTAAAAGCTGCCTTCTGCTGCCTTCTCTTGGACAGGTTCTGTGTCTTTACAGAAGCAGGGATACATTCACTTCTAATCAGACTGAAAACAAACCCTGCAAACCATGGCACAAGGTTGACAATTTTCAGAAGAAGTTAATAAAGAGAATACTATGTTTGATCATATTCAAAGTTTCATCTTTTTTAGTCACATTGCTTGTCTGCCTTTCTTTCTAATGGATCCCAGTTTTACAATAACCAAGAAAAACTTTTGTGAGCTTTTGACACTATGAAAAGAAGGCAATTGTCAGTTTTACCATATGAGGTCTGACTTCTGATGTAGCAAGGATGTAGGTAGGCACTGGTTCCTCTCGTGAGGCATATACTTTGCTTTTCTCAATATCTTTTAAATTTAGAAGGTTGGCAAAAGATAGTACACCCCACTGCACAACACGTAAGCAAAACCTACAAGCTGCATATTTTTGCAGAGCCAAACAACAGGAAGTAGGAAAACAACTGAAGTTTGAGGGATGAAGGACATGTAGTTAATATGCAGAATAAAGAATGGCTGTTCTATAGGGCCAGAATATGCTGATGAGTTTATTAAATCCTTTGGCACTTCTTAGAACAGACTCATCCTATTTAGAGTTATTACTGAACAGCCTTTTATGTCCTGCCGCGCAGAAAAAATCTGCTATGCCCATGGAACAAACAAGCCTTATACACTACACCTAGTTACCTAACAGCATGATACCCACAAAGCTTGCCTGAAAGTAATCATACAAAAAAATGAGCACTCTCTGTACTAATCCAAATCACCTTTTCTATTTTTTTTGCCTTGTTTAGGCTTTTAGGTGGAGATAATAATAAATTTCTCAATTTAGGATTTGCATCCTCCTTTTCCAGTACCACTGATGTTTTTGAACCAGGAATGATATCACAAATTACCCTTTATTATCAGCTACCTTAAAAGCAAAAAGAAGATAAGAAAGGGAAAGATGACAATCTGAAGCAAAGCATTTTGAAAAATAAACACAAAATGTACAAGAAATATTTGTTACACAGGGAACATAGAGTATATTTTTAATTTGCTGTAACAGAATAATAACCAATTTTAGCAAATTGCCTGTGGTTTCAGAACATACATAAATGCTCCATAATCAGTGACCTCAGCAATAGCACTCATCTACCACCCAGTGTCCATTTGCCTTTTTCCCATCTTACAAAAACGCACAATATGAAGCCTGAAGAAGACTACCTGCCAAGATGAACTCTACATTATTATTAGTGATCGAGTTGAATGTAACCAGCCAACTAGACTGCTATCAGAAATAAAAAAAAATTAGGGTGAAGAACCTAAAGCATCATGACTGAGTCTAACAAAGGACTATAATCAGAAAATAACTTTTTTCTACTCAATACACAGGAAATGATGGAGTAGAAGGAAATAGCAGTGGAGGAAGTCCTTAAATTTATGAAGGAGAGAAAGCTGGGGGGCACGACATAAAACTAACACGTATTAATATCCTTTACAGTCTCAAATTAATTAGCTTATGGAAAAATATTTACTTGCCTATTACCTGAAGACACAAGCTGAGTTAATCCAAACTTCATTACATTAACCGGGAGATGAAAAATAAACTATAGAAGTGTGGCTGAATAATTAGAATAGATTCCTATTATGGAACACTAATCAAAAGCTACCCTTACAAAAAGGGATGGAGGAAGAACAGCAAAGGAATCAGAAGAGTGGACAAATGACAGACAAGAAAGGAAATCGATGCAGAGCTACTTTCTACTTTGGTTCCATGAGTATTTGTTCTAATATTATTAATATTAGAATAGAAACAGACATGCAAGAAAAAGTAGCACAATCAATCTCTCTGACTGGCACCTGATGGATTTACAATCCTTCAGGTCACTGGGACAGTCAGTGGCTTCTGCTTGACCTTCAGTTGATTTTACAGGAATGGCTTGCTCCAGAAGGACAAAAACCTGAAACCCAGCTAAGACAAATTCCAAGCAAATTAAATCTAAGAGATTAAAATATTCTTTAAAAAACATGTGCTTCTGTAGATACGACTGAAGGAGTCTGAAGGCCAAAGCTTACTAGCAAAGACAAAAGAGAATGTAGATATACCATTGTTACAAATAATTTTTTCTCTCCCCCACACCCCCTACAAACAATAGATTTTGGCTTTAAAAAGACTTCCTAATCATTAAATGTGACATGACTTGCCACGTACTTCAAAATACAGAATTGCTGACAGAAAAATAAAAAGCACAGGGTCAAGTTAGCCTAGTGTGTCACACTATGTGTCAGAACACAGCTTATCCTAAGAATGAAAAAAGCATGTAATTGACTTGAGGGGAGCTTGTTTGTAAAGGCTGTTATTCAAATGGCTCAAATTAGAGCAACATAAAAAGGGACCAACATGTACCAGGCCATGTACTTTGGAAGGACAGCCAGAGAAACATACTCACTACGTGAATACATGGACCTACAATGAATTATATCTTATTCAAATACTCTTTGCACACCTTGGAGTGAAATTCTCACCCCTTTGAAGTAAATGGGAACTTTACCACAGATTTTATTTGGGCATTAATGCCAGACATTCTACCTATTTAAAGAAGCTGCTTTCAGCTACATTCCATTTGTTTTATTAATATATGTTGCTCTTTATTTTTTAACACATTAACATCCTTCTTCAAATGATAGTGGTATTTTCAGACAATATTTTGGCAATAGGCTTTTTTAAGAGGGCTGATCTAAGTAATGTTTTCTCTAAGAATATGTACTGCTTCATGTTCATCAACACCTACTAATGAAGGTCACAGGCACAACAACAACCTAATGTGAGGTAAAACAAAAGATGAACTTATCTAACAACATCTACTTAATGTTAATTACTTTCATGCTCCTCTTATGGTTAAGTAAATATATGAGAAACTACTCTTCTGCATAAGTGGGTTATATTTCCCACTTCTGGCCATAACATGGCTGTGGGGTTTTACTGCATAGAGAATGAAGAGTCATGCATTCAGCGTTGTGTTTGCCTTGCGACAGGAAAAAGGGAACGAGACGTACTTTGTAGCTTCCATGTGTAGTTTTCCACTTGTGTCAATGATAACCACAGGGGAAAGGAAAAGCAATCTTACTACTCGAAGAAAGGCCTCTTGAGAGCCAGATGTAAACAATTTTAGAGAAACACACAGGTACTGGGAGTAATTTGAAAACAATTGAGAAGACTTTGGAGCAAAGAGATAAGAAATATACCTTTCCTCTAAACTTCTTGCATTCCTGTTTTGCAATGGCCTCAGCATAGGCTTGCTTGTCAGTAGACACAGCCATTCTGTCTTACACCATTTTTTAAAAACAATCTTCAAACACAAAATAACATATATTAACATACAGTAAAATACAGGAAACACTCCTAAGACTCCTGTTCTCATCAGTTCCAGGTGTTAGAGTGACATGTAAAATGGCAGAAAAACCACTTGTCTGTCATTTATTTGGACCTTCATTTACATCACATGTCTCTTATACAGATAAAAATCTTAACAGACAATAGCCATATTATAATGGAGGTGTCATATTGATCCCAGATCAATCATATCTGAATCAAAATAACTTCAATTAGCCACATATAAACTGTTGATATTACTGAGATTAGGTAAGAACCATCCGTGTGAGAGATGACCTCCCATTACCACTTCTGACAAAACTCCAGATCATAAAATCTTAAAGAAATATAAAGTTCTGTCTGAGGAATGGGCCTAATAATGTATCTTATTATGTTGAGATACATATGAAACAATCATAACTTATCACTTGTAAAGAAAAACAAGATTACACATGAATTATGTCTTGTACAAAACTTGAGACATCAGTCTCTAGCCCAAGGCATCCAACAAACCAAAGTCACCTTTTCAAATCACCTTATTAGACCAAACAGGGAAAACAGGAGGAAGAACAGGCAGTTATTCTGGTTTTTTGTGTTGATCCAAGATGCACAAACTGAGAAAAGTGTTGATTTCTCAGCCAGAAACACACCAGAAAAAGTCACCTTGGAAAGAAAAGGATAGATTCACATCAGACTCCTTGGTCCAGGCCCAGGCATGTGCATCAGTCCAAGTCTACAGGACCTTACCTCAGAATGGACTCAAAGGCCCTTGGCTTTGTTACTGATAGCCTCAAAAGGGTGCCAGATTAAGATCTATCATTGCGAGTTCTCTCATTTTGTATTTTTGGCTTTTATCATCCTGTGTAACAGTGACTGATTTCATAGACCTTAGCATTACACAGAAATATTTGATTACAACAAGAGCATGATTGAGTGAAAATGGTATTTTTTTTCTTCTATCTGATGGGGAGAACTGTTGTAAGCAACATACTACGTTTGCACCAGAGCAGTAATCCCTTCGTTAAATAAACATGAAGCAGCAAGCCCCCTACCCTACCATTTAACCTAAAAGTTCTTCGCATATTTTTCTAGCAGACTTTACACTTGCGACCCCCAAAAAACCGATCAGTGCTTCCTGTTTGGAGGAAGAGCTAAATAACCAATCAATGGGGGGAAAATTAGGGCTTCAACGAGAGCACACTTTAATCTTTATGGGAGTATTATCTCGAAGGTATGGCCTCATTTTATGCTAACTTCCATTCCCAGATGAGAGCCAGGCTATTGAAGCACCCCAGACAGCACCCCAGGAACTCTCATGACTGAAGGCTCGTACCAACATGTAGACACACACACGTGTAGCTTGCCAGCGCCGTGAGGCAGCCTGCAGGAAGGTGACCGACATTCCAGCGGCACGGCAGGGAGAGGCACAGGACAGGGACAGAGACAGGGACAGGGACAGTAACGGCGCCAGGCACCGAGGCGGGCGCCAGGAGGGACAGGGACAGCGGCGGGAGCAGGGACAGGGCAGAGAGCGGGGCAGGGCCGGAGGAGGAGCAGGGGCAAAGGAGGAGCCGCGGCTGTGTCCGCCCCCACCCAGCCCGCTGCCTTCAGCGCCGTCCCTGAGGCGCGCCCGGCACTTGCTCCTCCCGACGCGCCGAGGGCGGGCGCTGCCGGCCGCGCTCCGATCGGCGGAAGTGTCGCTGCCCCAGTTCCGGCGAACGGGTCGCGCCGCCGGGACGGCACCGGGCATGGCGTTGTGGCCGCCGCGCTCCCGGGACGGCGGCGCCCCGGAGGAGGAGGACGAGAAGCGGGCGCAGGCTGCCGCCTCCCGCCAGCGCTTG
>VZRL01004766.1:16214-72228 GCA_013397895.1 Origma solitaria
GCCGCCCGGCCGGGTAGCAGCTCCGCCGCGGGCAGGCGATGCGGAAGGAGCTGGCTGGAGTTATCCGACGGCCCCGTGCCTGAGGGGCAGATAGGTAGGCGGTGTGTTTCTCTGTTGGCCAGGGCAAGGCGGCGGTTTATAAACGGTTTGTAAGGAATTCTGTATGTTCTCGCAGGAAGCTGCCATTACGTTACTTTTCTAAACAGTGGGATTTTCTTCGTGTTACTGCAGAAGCAAAAATGCTGTAATTCCCAAACAAAGTTGGGACAATTAGTTTTATTTATCTGCATTAAAGCTTCCTTCAGATAATCTTTCACGAATTGTCCTTCGTGTGCCCCTGCCAGAAGTTATCAGCACTGCAGATTTCATAACGTGGTAATGGAAGGCTGAGGAACTAATGCATATGGATGCTTTTTTCTTCACTCTTAATGGGAAAGGCATGGCATATGCTATAGAGAATAACTTCTTGAATTACTGAGTGTGTATTCCAAGTACACACCTGGAGGCAATATAAACAGGGTTGATTAAGATGTCCCTTTCTTCTCCCAACTATGAGGGGTGCTGGGAGATTTGACCAAAATTTGATCAAAAGGAGCACGTGTTTGCACTGGGTCTTGGCCACTTTATAACTTAAATTCCACTTCTAGTCTCAGTTTGAGGGAAGACATTGGCTCTCTGTTTGGGTACTAATACTGAAATGCAGGCAGCACAAGTTACTTTACTGTTTTGACCTGACATCACAAAACCCATATTTTCTTATCAGAAGTGCATATTCACAGTGTTTTTACACTTGGCTGCTGCTAATGTTCCAGCCCTAAGATAGCCAGAGGTTTCAGGTTGTGTCAAAAGTATTTTTACAGTCTGGAGACTATTATTGATAGCAGCACATGATCCATGATTTTGCAAATACACATAACAAAGTTAAGGTAGCTTGAACTGGAAATCTGTTTCTAAAAGACATAGCTGTACACTGCCATGCTTCATCACTCCTGCTCTTATAATGCTGCATATCTAAGGTGCCTTCCAGTTGCATTATTATTATCTTCGGGATTTAGGCCTGTCTGCTTCTATAGAAACTGTAAACCAACAATTTTCTCTCCATAAATAGCATGTCTGATTTTCCTCACAGACATACAGCCAAGGGATTGAATTAGCCTGCCAAAAAGAAAGAGAGTTTGTGAAACACTCTGTAGAATGCACATGGAACCTAGCAGAAGCCCAGCAAAAATTTGGTAGTTTAGCACTGCATAATTCAGAATCCTGTGATCAGGAATCTGCTCAAGCAAGGACAGAAGCTGCTGAGTTGAGATGGAGAGAGGAAGAGTGGAGAAGAAAAGAAGAAGCCCTAAACCAGAGGGAACGACAGAATCTATGGAACACAGATCCTGTTAGTAAAGAAGTTTTTAATAAGGTATGACCTACATCAATGTGCAGAGAAACAAGTGCTAGCCTCTTTTGTTCATTCCTGCTGTTACTAGTGTGTCTTCTGTGTCTTGTATTGCACAAAAATATAGTATGTCCCTCACCTCTGAGCCTGGGAAGATCATGGAACAGACCCTCCTAGAAGCTGTGCTAAGGCACATGCAGGACAGGGAGATGGTTCGGGACAGCTAGCATGGCTGCACCAAGGGCAAGTCCTGCCTGACCAGTTCAGTGGCGTTCTGTTATGGGGTGACAGCATCAGTGGACAAGGGAAGGGCTACAGATGTCATTTATCGGGACTTCTGTAAAGCCTTTGATGTGGTCTCCTACAACATCCATCTCTCTTATATTGGAGAAAGATGGATTTGATGAGTGGACTGTTGGGTGGGTAAGAAAGTGGTTGCTTGGTGGCATGCAAAGGGTAATGGTCAATGGCTCAGAGTCCCAATAGACATCAGGGACAAGTGGTGTCCCTCAGGACTCTGTACTGGGACATGTGTTATTTAATATCTTCATTAGAATTACCCAGAGGAATCAAGTGCGCTCTCAGCAGATTTGCAGATGACACCAAGCTGAGTGGTGCAGTTACCAGACCTGAAGGGGGATGTGGACAAGCTCAAGAAGTGAGTCCATGGGAATCTCATGAGGGTTAATAAGACGACGTGCTGGTGCTGCACCTGGATCAGGGCAACCCCCAGTATCAACACAGGCTGGAGATGAACAGATCAAGAACAGCCTTGTCGAGAGGGTCTTGGGGGTGCTGGTGGGTGAGAGGCTGGATGTGACCCAGCCATGAGCACTCCCAGCCCAGAAGGCCAAACGTGTCCTGGGCTGCATCCAGAGCAGTGTGGGCAGCAGGGCCAGGGAGGGGATTCTGCCCCTCTGCTCTCCTGAGACCCACCCCCAAAGTGCTGCACCCAGTTCTGGCATCCCCAGTACAAAAAAGACTCCTGTTGGAGCAGCTCCAGTGGAGGACCGTAGAGATGATCAGAGGGCTGGAGCACCTTTGCTGTGAGTAAAGGCTGGGAGAACTGGGGTTGTTCAGCTTGAAGAAGAGAAGGCTCTTACCTTAATGTGGCCTTTCATTGCTTAAAGGGGCCTTTAAGAAAGATGGAGAGAAAAGTTTTTTATTAGAGCCTGTAGTGATAGGACAAGGGGGAATGGCTTTAAACTGAAATATGGTATGTTTAGATTGGATAGAAGGAAGACTTTTTTATTATTAGGGTGTCAAGACACTGGAACAGGTTCTGGGCTGTGAGTGCACAAGGAAGTTGTGGATGTCTCATCCCTAGAAGCAACAGAGGTCAGATTGGGTTGTCTTGGAGCAGCTTAATCCAGTGGAAGATATTCTTGCCTGTGGCAGGGAGGGTTGAAACTCCATGATCTTTAAATGTCCCATCCAACCCAGAATATGAAACTGTTAGTTTGCCTCTAATACTGTCTACTGTAATACAAATTATTCAGCATGAACTTCTTTTTTATAGTAGAATCTCATCTTTGATTTCAGAATTTAATTTCAACAGCTATTGATGCCTTTTTCGGAGCCCTAAAATCATGAGCCAGGCATGCTTAGGTGATAAATGCAGTTACCTTTTTATGAAGGGTCCCTTCAGGTGCACAACAGGCTGAAATGTGCTGAAGGTGCATGTGACTCAGAGCAAGTACAGTTTTATATATGTTTAGTAAATTAGCATAATCAACAACAATCCCCAGTTAGAAACACAGGTGTTGAGGCAATTCTCCCTCTTGGTTCAGCCCTCTTCTGAATCCCCCTTCCTTGCTAGTTTTTTATGGAAAGTTGGCTGAACCTTCATTCTCAGAAGAACCAAGATTAGGATTGGGCCTTTGGGAATGTGTTTTGTCTTTCTTTCTAACAGAGTAGGTAAAATGCTAGCTACAAATCTATGTAGTTATGCAATAATAGGCTACAGAGCTACAAATATATATGAAGAATATATAAAACCAAAAATCAATTTGGGATCACTATCACATCTACTAATTTCATTGATTTAGCTGATCCAGGCTGCAATGTGTATGATTCTCATGACTAATAGATCAGGAAGTTCTATCTGAAAACAGAAGTTTTTCAGAGACTGTAATGAGACTTTGAAATTCTTTTACTGGGTAATTCACTTTCTAAAAGAAAACCTTCTTCAATATGATATGACTCTAAAATTTGAACATAGCCCTTTAAATAGTAACATATTAAAATACTCCTTTGTATCACTAAACAGTATGTGTGGAGTTTATGTTATAGTACAATCTTTCTCTTCCTCAGAGTTTTATTAATCAAAAAAGAAAAGAAATTGAAGACGAAGCTGTGTCTGAACCACTTATGCAAAAACATGAACAAAAGATTAGACACTTTGGTGAGTCTGTTTATCCAACATTTTGCAGTTCCTACAGAATTTGTGTTGGTTTGCCCCGTCTTGTACAGAATGAATGCTAATAAATGAAAGACCTAGATAACAGACTGTTCAGTTTTATTATATCAGGACAAAGGGATATTCCACACCAGTGGGAAAAAGCAGGAGCATTCCTGTAAATCTAAGTCATGTATATAAAAGTGCATGGATTCTGTAGATCTCTCCCTTTATTAAAGGAGATTAAATGTATTATTAAATGTTTTTCTGTCACCTGTTGAGTTATAAGGGTAATGGCTGATAAAATGGACATATTTGTAAACACCTACACTGAGAGTATGTGTGCTCAGAATTGTGTGTTTAAAACTTAATTATCCACTAGGTGTCACTTTAGCTCTGTCATAATTGTTAAACCCAATTAAGCACAAAGCTGAGCTTGTAAAGTAATCTGAAATTTTGATGGTTCTCTTGCCCTTCAGGGGCACTCCCTTGGTGGAGTGCTTGCCCTTCAGGCTGGTTTCAGACTATAGGATAGGATAGCCATATTTGGAATTCCAGAACAATCAAGAACAGGACTGAATTGGCAAAATTCAGTTGTTCTTACAAACTTGTTTTTACTAAGCTATTTGGCTTCTGAGGGTCTTAAAGCTGTTTTAAAGAAAGGGCTTTGAGGCCTGTTAGCCTTGCAAGTACCAAGCTGAGGCACAACACTGTCAGAGTATGCAAAGAGCAGTAATAGGCACAGATTATCTCAAGCACCCTAACTGCTCAGTGTAATGATATTGGAATCCAAAGATATCCCCCCTGCTGTGTATTTCAGCTAGTGAAAAATGAAGAGGCTACCCTGTAGGCTTCCTAGCTGAGAGTTGGGCAAAATTACTATTTGTCTAAATTCCAATTAAACTGTTGCAGAAGCAACCTTACTAAGGTAAGGTAAATTTCATACCTCCTGAATTCAAAGCCATGTTATTATTTTAATTTGAAATATATAAGTCCACTGTCAAAAGCTACAGTACATTAATGCTTTCTGAAGTTCTGTTCCATGCTAGCTGCTGCCAAGGGCAGTGTGGACTTGGCTAGCCATATTGCGCAAGTCCTCTTTCTGGATGCTGCTCTGACTTCAAAGCAATAAAGAACTTACATGGAACAACTTGAAAACAGTTACAAGAAATATAAGCTGTTGCTTTCTCTTAAGGCATTTGTTTGCTGGAATTAGCTTAGGTCATTAGTGTTGAATTATTTTTAGCCCAGTTATAATTACATGCTGCTAGATGGGTGAAGCTGTACGTCTGGTACCTGTTGTTAGTAATGACTGTGAGTTATACTTGAAGGACAATTTTAAGAAGTGCTCTGAGTATTGAGTTCTGATGTTTAAACTCAGCTTGTTACATCAAGGTAGTATCACGATACCACAACTCAAAGAACTCAAAGTGCTAATTAACTTTCCAATACTGATTTGGCTTTGTTTTTTAAGATCAAGGTGTTTGTATAATTAATTTGAATTCTTCTAAAAATCTAGCAAATTGTGTGTTAGAAGCACTTCAATTTTTGACAGATTACTGCTTCTGTTCCTTGCATTTTTATTTGCAAACATTTAGAGGATTTGTGTTTGTCAGAATCACTTAATATAAATCTATCCATAAACTTTTTAAGCTATTTGATGTTGTAACTAACAGATACCTACACCACTTTGTTAGTGTATGAGAACTGATTAAAAATAACTTATCAATGATGCTAGAGATGCATGACTGTTATAATCTGTTTTTAGAATCTTTGAAGTCTAATTATGCCTTTCGGTAATGCTCTTTCAGCATTGGTTAGAAGTATAAATAAAACCCCCAAATTTAGCTGCATGCTGTCATTCTGAGTTTAGTGAATTGCCAAGTTGATGTGTATATGAGGTATCAATGCAAGTAACTTCCTTGCTGCATTAAATCATTTATCCATTTAGAATATCTTAACTGTATTTGTCTTATTAGGCATGCTGAGCAGATGGGATGATAGTCAAAGGTTTTTGTCTGATCACCCATACCTTGTATGTGAAGAAACATCTAGGTATCTCATGTTGTGGTGTTTTCATCTAGAAGCTGAGCAGGTATGAAGATGTTTAAATTCTTTGAAAGCATACATTTTCCCACTTGCACCATAAGAAAGATGACCAATTTCATTAGCTGTTGAACCGTTCTTCCAAACCACTCTACATTATTGATAGTGCATTGTCACATGTCTAGTTACAGCTAATTATGAGTCCTCTTGCTTCTGTATGCATCAGTTCTCATCTGTTTAGGAACTGGAGCAAAAGAAAATTTTGCTGAATTTTAGAAATATAATCACAGGACACTTTAAATCAGAACTTCAACTTTTTTTCGTTTTCCTTCTTTTTTTCCTTTCTCCCAGAAAAGAGCTCTGATGGAGCAAGTAGCACACCAAGCAGTTGTAATGCAGTTTATTATAGAAATTGCAAGAAGCTGCAATGTGGATCCAAGAGGATGTTTTCGTCTCTTTTTCCAAAAAGCCAAAGTAAGTCAAATTGGGTAATTATGTGAGAAACTCTTGATGCAGTACAAGAGACCAGTGTTTTAAAGATGGTTGCTTCCTAACCCTATGAGGCTAAATAATTTGTTGACTGATTGAGGCTCATGGGAAGGTGTTTTGTTAGCAGTTACTTTCCAGATAAAATAATCTGTTGTAATTCCAGTTCTGAAAATGAAAGCTTAGTGGATTTTGCTTGTTGCAGGTGGAAAGCAAGATGCAGCAGGGGGACAACAGGTGTGTTAGACAAGTAATAACTAAATAACAACAGCAAATACAGACTGGCCTTAAACTGGGGTCTGACTTTTGTCTAATTACATGCATGTTTTCAATGTGTAGTTATGTATTGTCACAGCTTTTCCATTTCATCTGCCCTTTACAGTGAGGTCCAAAGTAGTGTCCCTTTCTCATGACTGAAATAGGGCAGTCCAGAGCTGTGCAGGAGAAGGGTGGGAAAACTGAAACTATGGTTTACTGTAGACTGTGTTCAGTTGTTCAAGATTCTAATGGATCTTAATGTTGCCTAAGGGAGCGTAGTTAAAATGTGAGTCAGTTTGTGCTTCATTTTTGACCAAAGGGCTTCAACAAGGACCTGTTGTAAGGATACCTTCTCAGATTGAATGTATGACAGGCTAAAATTAAATTTAGTTTTACGTGTCCTTAGATAAATCAGTTACTTTACTTCTACATATAAATACTACAGATTGGCTTTAAAAGAAATCTACCTGAAATGTAATTTTGAACTGACTAACATTATTGCTGAGTTGTTCACAGTTGTTATTCTCCAAAAGGTATAACATGCATTACTGCATGGATTTTTTCAGCACTGTATATGCTTACAACGCAGAAGTAAATCTGGCTGAAGAACAAGTATTTCATTTTTCTCTTTGCAGACAGGAGAAGGCTACTTTGAGGCCTTTAAAAATGAACTTGAGGCATTCAAGACAAGAGTGAGAATCTGGTCACAATCACATGGCTTTCAAACTATGTTACTCCATGATCTCAATGTCAATCCTGGTTGTGTGGGAGAGTGGACATCTTTTTTACAGGTAGGTTTATTATTTCGAGAAATTACTTTAACTAAAGCAGGGTTAGGTCCTGCCTAGAGAAGATGTACCTTTTTGAGATATAAAGAGGATTATTTTTAGAATTGCTAGTGCTTGGGATGTATCATGCAGTATTATTAATACACAAGGCATATATGGGCTTCCTTTTAATTGCTGGAATTAATGCAATATCATCAGCAAAAGCATATGTTTGTTCAGCGCCTTTACATTTTCATGCCTAAAACAAGCACTGCATGATAAAACTGATCAGGTGCCTAGAATTGTATTCCCAGTTGCCACCACAAGTTTAAAATCATGGGATCAGTCAAGTATGCCACAGGATCATAAAATGGTTTGAATTGGAGGGGACCTTACAGATCATCTAGTTCCAAACAGGCTGCCATTGGCAGGGACACCCTCCACTGGGCCAGGTTGCTCAGAGCCCCATCCAACCTAGCCTTGAACACTGCCAGGGTCCCCACAACTTCTTCTGGGCAAGAGAAGGCAAGCGTAAGGGAAGTCTCCCTTTGTCATAAGAGGAAACTGAGCATACTGAAGTCTTTTTCACAGTTCCAGTTACGGCCACATTCTAGAATGAAGAAGTAGCTTAAAAGATTGTCAAAAATTATGTATTAGGAAAGGAGCCACAATTGAAAGTATTTACTTGAAATAATTTGATTAAGAGGTGAGATCAAACAGCTGAATTTTACGTAAATGTTCAGTTAGGTGCTAGAAATACTAAGACAAAATACAAGCTATGATAGCAAATTTTAGAAATTCTTCACACAGTGAGATAATACTGGTTGATTTTTTTAGAGCTTATTTCCTTCCTATTGCAAATTTGTCTTGTCATAAGATGGACAACAGTCTTCTCTGTTTGTCCTTCCTTATATACAATTACAGAGTATTAAGTTGTCTGGTTTTCATCTGTTGCAGAACACAGGAGATCTACAAGGTTCCATAAACACAGATGACTGCAGTTTCAACTCTGTGATACAAAGAGATGAAGAAGAATCCAAAATGATGGACACATTATAGTACTTTTAAGACTGAGGCCAAGTACTCTTTTTTTCCCCCCTTCTTTTTTTTTTCTCCAAAGAAACAAACATGGCTATTTTCTTGACACTTATTTTTCTGGGTACTGCACTTTATTTTTCGTGTCATATTTTTGTTGGTTTTGTTTGGTTTTGAGGGCAGGGAGGGCCTTTGAAGGGTGGGTAATTAAGAAAAAACTTGTAATATTGTTTGAAATGTGCTGCTAGGTTTTTAGTTGTCCTTGAAGAGCAGGGTTCTTACATTGCCGAATGTGAAACTGGATGTGTTTTCTGCTACTAACCTTGCCTTTCATGATTTTTGAAATTAAACATCTGTACAAATACAATGTTTACAAGAAGCAACAGATTCTTGGTAGAATCTGCTATTGTCTTACTACAGATGTGGGTATGTTTCACTCTGAATATTTTAGATTGCAACTGTATTCATGCTACCTTGCTGACAATATAAGCTCTCAAATTTGGTTATCACTAATAGCAATAAATCTGTATCTGGTATCAGTATTTCTGATCTGAATGGATTAGATTAAAACACTGGCTTTCTACCTCTAGTAAGGGGATTTATATGTTATATTGTACTTTCATTAAACATAACTTGGTTTAATCCTAAAACATAAGCAACACTTGTCTACAAATGAGTGCTGGGTTGTATGATTTCTGAGAGTCTGACTCTCTTCTTGCTCATAAGGCTAACTTCAGATTCTGTTTTTTAAATCAAGTCTCGTTATGGTAGAAGTATTTGATGAAGGGAATGTGAGGTACAAGGGTTAGGCTAAGACTTCAGTTTAAACAAAAAGCTTTGTCACAGATCATGTAGGGGATGGTATCATGCAGTCTTTGAAAGATACTTTATATGTTCTAAACCAAAGTGGGTTTCTGACATTGTCAAGTCAAACAATAAAGTGGAAAACTGTTAAAAGCTTCCTGTTTGAGAAGCTGGAAATCCAAATACTGTTTCTAGACAAGGCCTTCTACAGAACCTTGCACTCCAAAACTCTGCTGTGCCTTTCTAACTTGCTGCTCTTACAGCAGGTCTGTTGGTAAAAGTGTATACTGCAAGTCCAAGACTCCAGCAAAGACAGCTCGTGCCTCAGATAATGGTATCAGTATGCACTCTCCATCCTTTACTGAATTGTTCTGATTGTATGCAAGGTCTGGAAGGCATATTGATGTCAGAAGTTCCGTGATCACAGTCTACCTCCAGTTTTTCAGTCAGGCAAAACAACCCCAGGCAGTGCCACAGGGTGGGGCAGAGTGGCAGGAAAGCTGCCCAGGGGAAAAGGCCCTGGGGGTGCTGTGACAGCAGCTGAACATGAGCCAGGCTGTGCCCAGGTGGCCAAGAAGGCCAATGGCATCCTGGCCTGGATCAGCCATGGTGTGGCCAGCAGGGCCAGGGCAGGGATTGTCCCCTGTGCTCGGCACTGGTGAGGCCACACCTCAAATCCTGCAATCAGTTCTGGGCCCCTCACTTGAAGAAAGACATTGAAGTGCTGAAGCATGACTAGAGAGGGGCAGTGAAGTTCATGAAGGGTCTGAAGCACAAGTCCTATGAGGAGCAGCTGAGGGAGCTGGGGTTGTTTAGCCTCTCTACAGCTGCCTGAAAGGAGGTTGTAGCCAGGTGGAGTTTGGCCTTTTCTCCTAGGTAACAAGTGACAGGATAAGAGGAAATGTCCTCAAGCTGTTCCAGGGGAGGGTCAGGTTGGACATCAGGAGGCATTTCTTCACTGAAAGGATTGTCAGTCATTGAAATGGACTGCCTATGGAGGGGGTGGAGTCACCATCCCTGGAAGTATTCAAGAAATTACTGGACATGGCACCCAGTGCTATGGTCTGTTTGACAGGATGGTCATTGGTCAGAGGTTGAACTCAATTTTAGAAGTCTTTTCCAACCTTAGTGATTCTATGATTCTGTGAAACAGAATCCAGTAATTTTCAGCTTTGCCTGCAGCCAAGATATTGAAAAGTCTAAGTCTGCAGAATATACCAGAGTGCTAGAACAAATGCAATAGCAGATCCACTGATACAAAGAGCTTTTCGTGTGACTTGTGCTCTCTAGCCTTCTTTTGCAGACAAACAGGGTAAAAGTACAAGGCGCAGTTCTGTCCCACGTGTGAATTGTTGATAAAAAACACAAATTTCTACTGAATCTGGTTGAGTTTGACAGATACTCTAGAAAGGATAAGTAAACACTGCCTCCTCCTTAATAATTAGTTAATTATTAAGGGAAACTTAAGGGAAAACTAGTAACTTCAAGTTGTTTTTTAACTGAATGTTATATATAAGGGTAGTAAGGGCAGTATAGCACAGTGACTTGCAATTGCTACCCTTAACAGTAGAGCCATTATCTAGCAACCTGTTATACAGTAAAAGTTTTTTTTTAAGTTTCTAAGGGGATAGAATTGGATGGTGTGGAAATAAGTGTCAAATAATAAGGAGAATCTCTCCCCTTGGTCCTTCTGGCTCACTGAAACTTCTGTAGGCTTGCAAAAAAAAATCTTAACTTTTTTATTGAAATCAAATTGCAAAACTATAACTAAGCAGCAAATTAGGGTTTCTCACTGTGATATGTAGATATTTCTCAAGAGGACAGTACAAGTGGTCAACCTGCTTTAAATACAAGGAAAACTGATTGTAGTGAGAGCTGCTGCTCATATTGTTCATTTAGAGTAATGGGAAAACTTTACCAATTCTACAGTGATCATCTCTTTTTTTAGACTCAAATGTGTCTCGATATTAATAATCTAAAACTGGAGGTGCAGATGCAGTCCAAGGTATGTCAACACCAGCTCTATAGCCATTTACGGTCACTGCTAAAGGAGATTGGAACCTGCATTACAAGGACACAGCTACTTCAGACATTACCTAGACAGAGTTGTTTTTTCCTCAGGTTTTGCTGACTCTTCAAACTCTCAATCTGGTAAGCATTAAAAAAGGGCTAGGAGAATTCACAGAAAAACAGCAATGTCTGCATTACCTGGGCTGTCAAAAAGTGCGGACTGTGGAGGTTTGTAATTCCAGTTATCTAGTGAATAAACACAAGAGCTGGTCAAAGACAAGAATCTCATGAAAACCAGTCCAATTGCTACAATAAAAATTGCTACAGTAATATGCCAAAGTTAATATTTTGACCACTGGAAATCGTGGCACTGGCATCAATGAGCACATGTTGTTTTCAAAGTTAGTAGAAAAGACACCTTCAGTGGTCAAGATCATCTAGCTATAGGCTTGCCAGATTACATTTAATCCATTCAGTATCTGCTTTTACTGATAAAGTCTTACAGGGTTACACAAAGAGGCTTTACTGAATATGTTACACATCATTGAAACTGCATTTCCCATGCCTGCAAGATAGTTGCTCCAAGGGCAGAAATATAAATCTAATACTTGCTTAGATGATTTGCCCTGGTACTAAGTGTAGTAAGCTGAGCAAAATCAGCTAATGTCTGTGCAAGCAAACCTATAAGAAGGTAACTCTTCCATAAGATCAATTTATGTATGTGGTAGTTCTGGTCTGAAATGGGTTTTTGCAGACTGGTGGTCATGGTTTTTCACAGCTTCTGGTTAGGCCCAGCTAGGCACATGTTCAAGAAATGTGCTTTCATGTCCTTACCATTGCTTCATTTAATGCATGAGTAAATCAGTCCATGTGCTTTCTAATTAAGCTGTATTCTGAAATGTGTTTCCTTCGCCAGTCAATATATGCAAACATATTTTCCAAATAAGAGATACAAGAGTAGCTGCTATTGTTAAAGACAGTTACTGTATTTTTAAAATTAGGTATATTTAATATAAAAAATACAGCATTAAAGTGATAACCACAGGCAACAAAATTTTATCGTAATGTAAGTTAAGGACATCATTAGACTTTAATCATTGATGAGTCTGGTAGACTACTCGTACAAATCCTTGATTGCTGAATCTCATTAATTGGGAGTGAGCTATGACACGAACAGAAGTTTGACCTATTTTCACCTGGGAGTGGCAGCATCTTTCTGGCTCACATCTGGCAACTTGGTTTGAAGGAAAGCATAGATACGTGGCCAGATCTTATTGGTTTCTGTTCCAGAGAAGGATTTCAGTAACCCTTTTTTCCTAAGGAAGAAAAAGAAGAAAGCATTACAGAAGTCCAGTTGTTTAATTGTTCCAAAATCATCTGACTTGAAGATTGCCCTGGCAGGAGTGTGCAAATATTATGTGATGTAACACCAAAAACAGCTGTAGCATTGGAAATGCAGGTTGGACATTCATTACTCTGTTCCTCAAACAATTAGCTATTGGCCACATCAGTTTATAAAACTAAGGGCTGCGTGCAGAGCGCTTAATCACAAACAAAGTAAAGCAGGAATGTAGTCCCAGAGCACGTGATGTACAGCAGTCATCCAGCCAACCGTGACTAACCCAAGTACTGTAAAGTTGCACCTCATGGATCAAAGAATGCGCATCAGGAAATGCAAGATAACCAGGCGCAAGTAAGTTATTCTGAATTAGTTCTAGGAACTGGTTTTATCTGTCAAGTATGTTATTACCAGTAATAACAACAGCTTAGGCCTGTGCCTTTCTGTGGTGCTCTGAGGCATATTCACTTTAGAAATTTTAACAAAATCAGGAATATCATTGTCAATCTAGAAAAACTTCTTTAAAACCTAACCATAGCAAAGATGAAGCTTCTAGTCTTCTGCTCAACAGTCCTGGAAGAATATAATTAAGGGTGCTGAATATGGAAATAGAGAAAGGACAATCACTTCATAGATATTGTCAGAGTCTGATTTTTTTGTCTAGGCAAGGTAAGACTAAAGCTCTACATGGTGACCTACTATTATCTGTATATTAGCGGTATGATACTTGCCATTTTACATGAAGAGAAACAGTGTGTATAATTTTGACATTTAGAACTAGTAATTTTTAATCACTCCATGATGCAAATGACGATTCTGAAATAGCTACTTATTCCCAAGGAGTCTTGCTAGCTGGGCCCATCACAGTCCTCTTCTTAGAACAGCCACTTTTGAATCCTCATTAACAGCTTCTCTATTTGTGTATCACTTTTTGACCCGTTTCACTTGTTAGAAGGGTTTCTACTTAATATATCCAGAAAACAAAATACTGTTAATTCTTCCAAAAAGGGGAATTTTCTCTGTTACCTTACCCACGAGACCTGTGTTGCTCAGAACAGTACTATGATGTATTGAATAATGCACAGTGCTCTTTATAAAGCTACATGTGGCTCACTGCAGTGACAGGCCATTTTACCACACAGGTTCCTGAAGGTCTCATACAACAGTGGAAAACCAAACTCCTCCTGCTGGGTTGATTTTTTACCAAGTTCATGGGAGCTACGCAGCTACCCACACCACACTCACTGTTGTGGTATAATGTATTCCGTAACTGCAGAGATCTGTTCCTTGCCATGCTAATGCGAAATAAGCCTTTAGAATGTGGAAGAATAGATTTTACTACTTACCGATAATACTCTAGAACAGGTTTTGTTTGTGCATCGTAAGCCTGCAGCCTCTTGCTGACAGTCTCTGGCTTGTCATCATCGCGCTGAACAAGCGGCTCGCCAGTAATGTCATCAATGCCCTGGTTAAAAGCAAACACGGGAGTACATTTCTTACTTCTGTTTAAGTATGTTTTGTGTGATTTTGTATTTCAACTATGATCAATTTCCAGTTAATCAGGGTGTAGATTTCGGCTTACAAAGAGAACGGCTGTTGCCTGTGTTCTTATCTGGAATATAAACTGTTGACTTTCCAGTAAAACAGTCTGTCAGTTAAAAATACTTTCTCAGTATTGCCAATGAACATTAGGTCATAGTAACTTGACTGATTTGTCCTCTGGAGCATTTGTAGAATATTGGGAATATGTAGACAAAATCTTCATGTACAAGAGAAAACAATATTGTTGGTAATACATTCCTATATAATAGGAAGTAAGAGACCAATTAGACCTTCATTTGACAATACTAAAATGGACGAAGGGGTTAATGGCCCTTTGATTTTCAGTTACAAAATGGAAGAGTTATCATTTAGCAACATCTGTACAAAGAAATGGCGTAAGAGTCAGCTGTAGCTTTCCCTAGAGAGGTAGGGGCCTAATGTGTGAACTTTTGTTCCTGCTAAGTAAGTAAACATTTTGCAGGTCTATTAGATAATAGAGACAAGTGTATTTCACCTGTTCCGCTCTATTGCATGTTGTCACTTAAATATTGCAGTCCAATGTGTTGTGATAAGCCTGCTAATTAGTGAAAGGTAAAGCAGTTCCTCATAGCAAAGCTCTGGCAGCTGAAGCCTAGTCTTTGGTAAGTCTGATAATTCTCTGTTCCAGCTTGCCTGTGCTCTTCTGCAATTGAAAACAACCATGATTTTAAACACCTTGTTTTAAACAAAACAAAGGCAATATTTTCAGTTGTTCACTTCCAGTGCTTACCTGGTATTTCAAACTGGCCTCTTTTCCTGCAACACTGAAATCCAAAAACTACAGGGCCTGCTGTGCTTCTGATGTAACTTAATAGAACTTCCAGGTGAAATGGGATGCCACAACAGCTAAGTTATTTAGAGTCAAGGATGAAATAGTTTAAGCTGAGTTGCACTAAAGCAAATCCTTGTTCTTAAAAAACATCTAAAAACAATGTACAATCTTTATCTTCAGGTTCCTCTTTAGAGTATCTCAAGCCATAAACTCTCAAAGTGGTTGAAAACTTCCCTGACTTGAAAGTTTCTACATCCAGTTTTGCAGTACAGCAGCTCTTCCCTTGAAAATACCCATCCTGGTTAAATATAAACACAGGGAAAGCATTAAGTGGATTCCTCTGACTGATGATTCGGTGTGCTTTCTGTATATACAGCAGGACTCCTCTGGAGGAAGGAAAAGAAAACTACATTTTGGACTGTACAGACTGCAAACAGGCTAAGACCATGCCCAGATCCTGTGCCAGTGCGCAAGGGAGACAGTATTCCAGATCAGTGAACAGCTTTAATGAGCGTTTACAAAATACCATGGTGTTCTGCTCTGCAGGGGACAGATATGTGGTCCACCAGCTTGAGGTTCTACCAGGTCACTAACACGCCCTCATACCAGGAGGGTATTACTGGAAAGATTCTGTGCTCCCAAGACATGAAATGAGCCTTTTTTTTCTGAGCTGCTGTGTTTTGAAACAATGTATGCAAACAATATTTTACTGCAGCTAGCAAACACAATGCAGCCATTTAGTGCCAACACCAATGTGTATTGCTTACCTGCACTTTGGGAGGACTGAATTCAAGATTGTAGACTCTGCCACTGGCAGGGTGGATCCAACGTGCTGTGAGCCGACACTTTATGGTCTCAAATGGCACGTCTAGGTCAATCACAGTGTCTATGTGACATTCTTTATCCAGGGCTTCTGCCTGAGCAACTGTTCTAGGGAAACCTTTTTAAAGGAAACAACTCCATAAAATTCCAAAAGCAAAGTTGTAACAAAAATTACCTGGATTGTGTCATTACAGAAAGTAATTACCAGACAGAAAAAAAACCCAAAAAGCATTATCATACTCTATAAAGGTTCAAGAGACATCAGATTTTCCAGTATGTTTTAGTGTGTCATGGCATTTTAACTTGTTTAATGCCTCCTAGCTTTCATTTCTTCATTTCAGTTAATCCTTTTCCAAAAACTGCAGCAAATAAATGCACAAACGTCCCATATTCTTATGTACCACATAGCACTACTCTATGTAAAAGCACTGTATGCAGATTTGGAACAATAAAAGCTCCAGTGAAAAGTTTCACTCAGAAGTCAGAACAACCTAGAAACATTTGTGGCATCGCTTACTTCCCTAGTTGTGCGAGTCTGACTTAAGGTGTTAACCATTACAAACCTGTTTTATTCAGTTGCAGTAATATACTTACCAGCTGCCAAATATATTTACCAGAGGCAGTCTGGCAGGATTTGGAAGGGTTCTAGAAGTTCTAGTGTATCAAACTGTCCTCAGGTGTGATGGCTGTGAGAACACTCAGGCTGATCAGGAACTTGTCTCTTCACCTTAAATACACTATATTTTGCCCCATGAATTCTGTGGCTCCCGACTCTATGTCTTCCAACTCTTAGACAAATCTAATGGAATTTAGGAGGGGTGCAGTGGGAACCAAGAATAAAAAGCCAAGGTCTCCACAAAGAATTTAAAATTAAAAATGGAGTGCAAGATCTTCAGAGGTCAAAGCTACTGCAGAACATGCTATTGCATCCTATATTCACTGGAACAATGTCTCTCTTCAAAAACTCTAGCATAGTCTTGTGTTCTTCAGTAGCTTGTTATTTGCATCACACTGTATTGACTAAACTTCTCCATAAAGGGAAGTACCAATAGGCACAAACTTATGAAACTCTTGCATAACATCGATCTGTCCATTGCATGAGTAAGGAAAAACATTACAAAAAGACAGACTTGATTAACTCAGACCAAGCGCTTGCTTGTGTATTAAGTCTCTTGCACCTGGTTTGCATCACAGTCATGATCTGCCTTCATCCTGTTTCTCACGCATTCACATTAACTCATGGAAGTGCTTCTAAATGTTAAGAGCAGAGGGAGAGGCAGGTCTTCAACTGCTGTTCTTTCTTACTATTGGCAAGCTAGTCAGCCACCACGCATCTAAGTTATGCGGCTGGAAAATGAGTTTGCTTTGGGACTGAGTAATGAGAAAATTCCTCAACAAATTGAAGTGCCTTTACAAAAGCATTTCATTGAAATTGAATGAGCATTTTCTACATACATGTATTTTCTCAATACAGAGAAAGATCTACAAGATGTGATGAATTGTGAAGATTCCAGGAACACAGAGAAAAGTGCCCTAAATTATGCGGCACATAAATCTAAATGGATTATACCCACAGACAGCTACAACTCAGACTGCTACATCTGCTGTGACTCTAGAAGCCACCAACCTACTGTGAGGCAGTAAATGGTATTTGGCTAAGTGAGCATACAAGCATTTCAGCAACTCTGGTTTGAGCGAGCTGACCCTCTCTATTTGTTCTGCATTGCAGTTATCAAACTAAAGATTTCAGGTTAACATATTTCAACAGAACAGTGTTGTTCCTGCAGAGCTCTTTATGCCAGAGCTATCCCTAGTGTAATTCACTGAGTCTCATTACAAATGCTGATCCAGACAAAATTTCTGCTCCAAAAGTTTAAAGGCAAGAGCATGCTAACATTCAGCAGAAATTGATTTATTCTCTTATGGTCTCGACACAATCCTCTTGCTGAGAGCTGCCAGTGGGCACAGCTATACTGCTACACATTCACATCCACAAGACTGGTACTGTGTGTACACAGAACCTGGAACTAAAGAAAAAACCCCAATATCTGCCATTCTTTGCTTTATTGATTAGGTTTCATTGTGCTGTTCACTGTGGGAACTAAGCCTTTGTCTCAGGAAGGAACCCAACTGTGACTAAAGCCACCAGAACAGATCACTGTACATAGGAGCAATTATAATAAAGCACAGAGAGGGACAGAGACCACTGTGGATTTTTCCCTCCCTCTAAATAAAAAGCCACACCAGTAACTTTTTAGTTTCACCTATTGAGACAGGTTGTGCCTTGAGCCTGAAAAAGACACTATTTTTGTTGTGCGCATCCAACTGTACTCCCATGGGCTGGAATAACAAGAGCCATCCAGTCCATGACGAGAGCAGCAAATGCATTTTCTCTCTAGTGTGAATGCTGAAGCAATGAGCTTACACTGCAGAACTGCAAAACAGTTCACTCTGGAGACAGAACCAAACAGCAAATGAAGGAGATTTTAGAGCAACTGAGCAGCAGTTTTTATTACACTCCACAATGCTGCAGTACTTTTCCATACTTATCTTGTTGCTGCATCACATGCCTACCTTCCCATTTAAATAATTACAAAGCCCCATTCTTCAAAAGTTTTCCATTCCCCAGAGACTTTAATATGAGAAGGCTTTTTAAAAAGGAACATCTCAATGCGTATTTTCTTACCATAAGAATTATCATAAAAAACACCAGAATTGCCAGTTTTGAAATTTTACTGGAGTGTTGAACTACCCTTTTCAGTATGAATTAAATAGCCCTGTAATGTTCTGAAGGCAGGATGCACCCAAAGCACTTTTCAGCTGAAGAAACTGGGGCAGACTATCTGCTGAAAGTTTCACAACAAGCTGGTAACAAACAACTGAAGCAGTCCCAAGTTTTCCAGAGCAGATTTTCTCTCCATATATAGTGATATCCAATATGCTGACTTACCATCCAATAGCCAGTTGTACCGGTCTAGACCTTTTAACTCATTCAGCATTAGTTGTGTCATGATGTGATCTGGAATAAGCTGCCCTTGATCAATGTAGGACTTGGCAAGGATTCCCACTTCTGCAAAAGTATGAGAAATTGCATTACACTATCTCTGACTTCCAGCAAGCGAAAAAAGGTCCACAAGTCTGCAAAAAAATTGTTTTGATCCAGATGACGCAGAAAAGTTGTAAACAAGACAGACAGCATGCTTGCCAAAATTAAATACTGGATGATCAGCTAGGATCTGACCATGCAAACATGTATCATATTAATATGATCCATTTGTAGTTTCACAGATGGCAACAGGGCAAAACACACCTCTATCTTCACATCCTCTGAATAACTTTACTAAGTATGTATTTGAAAAACTAAGTTTCAAAGACTCGAATGAGGAGAGGCCATTAGGCAAGGGTCTTCAAAATAAGAAATATAAAGGATACAAGTTTATTAAGATACCAGCCCTCAGACTTCCTTAAAAGAAAGTTATTTTCTTAGTTTAGTGGCTAGTTAGTTACTTCGCTTCAACTTCATTACAAAGATAAATGCCTTTGGCATTTAAGAGAGCAGTCTGCAGAGGGGCACGCTTGCCAGATATGTATTTTTATGATTACTAGAGTTACAAGAGGATGTTTATAGATACTGTACCTATTTATGGGACACTAGTATTTTCCCATGGAACTGACTAACCTTTAATACCACTCATTTATCCCAGTCGATCACTGAAATACCATCCACACGTTGTAGTTCCAGATATCACACCATGTTCCTATATGGCAGGCAGAAGCATGCTGTAGTTCACCCAAATCATGGCTATAGCCAGGAAGAAATTCAGTTGCCAGGGTTATGTCCTAGGCATAAAGTTTCCCTATTTTTCATTTATAAAACGATTACCCAATTATGTTAAGTCACCCAGAATAGCAGCGAGACTGGTTTTATTGTGGAACTGCAGAAGCCTTTACTTGCAACCACTTCAGATCTAGTTACAGAAAACTAAACAGAAGAGAAAATGGGATGGACTCACATACCAACACAAGATATGACCACTTTCAGCAGAAAGCTATGAAAAATGCCAGTCTCATCACTCAGTGCACGGAATGTGCAACAGGACAGAGGCCCTTCTTCAGATGAGGCAACTAAAACAGCAGTAGATACCCTCCAGTAATGCAAATAGTAGCTCTGGTGATAAGAAGAAGGGGACAATGTCCCCTTACTGCCTGTTCACATCTGTGGTCAGGCTTTGAAAAGTGGAAAGCCCATTTAGAAACGGGCACTATGCACCTTGGCCAGACTTCACTAGCACTCACCATGTGCAAAAGAGTCAGATTGTGGTGCCAGAATCCTCCAGCACATCACAAACTGGAAAGAAGGTGACAGTCTGCCTAGGTACAAAGTGTCTCTTCCCTACCTCCCTTCTTTATACCTCTTTTGTTATTCTAGTGTGCTTTGAACCATGTGCCCTGCAAAAGCAGGTCGGGAGGAGGAATAAATCATGTCTAGATGGTTTAATGTGTACTTGATGCTTGGATCTGCTCCTCATTCGTGTTGCAGCATTGCTCTAGCCACAATGATCTAAAAATACACACAGGCAAGGTTCACAGAGAACGGTTCTAACATACTTTGGAAAGACCCATGGGTTTTTGGACCCAGAGAGATCTAGAGTATGGCAAGCTATTATTAGATCAACGGAACTGGAAAAATGCTGCCTTTTTCCCCTCTCTACGTAAGTAAGGTAATTAAGAAAGTCACTATTAAAAAAGAAAAAATATGCACAACTGTACCCAAATAGTTATATATTAGGACAAAAAGTTGGTACACTAGATCATAGGGTTTTTTTCCATGCCTGCTGTTGGTAGTGAGATTTCAGGAGGTTTGTAGGTTTTATTTAGTTCTGGGCTTTCTCAGGTTGGGTCTGAAACCACTACAGGTATGGCAATCTTTGGAATTAAAGGCAACAGGTTTCCTTCCTTTCTTTGTGACAACAGGTATCCATGTTCCATGGTTTTACAAAAGACTGACATGTTCTAACGACGTTACAGCAAAGAAGCTCCAGCCGTAATCAGACAGTAATATCCTTAGCACTAGAGAGGTGGTCACAGATTCTCCACTCTCCAAAGCAGCAGAATGTAACAATAACTGCAGATTGATAAGGACACTCATCTTCAGTGCAACTAGGGACTGACTTTAAATGCAATTGCAAGAGAGCTTCATCTGGGTTTACTTGAAACTCTGTAGCAGATTCTGCTAAATTCTGCTGCAGCTAATTTAGAGCAAATTTCACCTCTCAAACTGTCCACTGACTTCCTTTCTCATATTCTGGGTTTTAACATGTCTGCTACACTTCCATTTCTCACCTTTGCTCTCCTTCACAGTCTTTAATCTGTCCAACCCACCTAGAATTCTTCACTTAATCACTTCTCTTTCCATCACTTCAGCCTCGCTCCTCAATTCAAGCAATATGATATTTCCACTTGCAATTTCCTCTTCTCACACACTCTTCAGCTTGATTCTGGTGCTTTTTGATCTTGCACAAAACCTAAAGTATTTAGTAAGCAGTGTAAAATCCAAAGTATTTGGTAAAATAACAGATTTCCTTAATTTTCTGGAATGGCTACCGACTAGGCCTTACAGTGGAAGTAAGGCTAACATAACAGAAAAGCTTTGTGACTCTGTAAATAAAAACTTATGATTGTGCAACCAAACAGAAATAGCATGAATATGATCATGTATGTCTGTGCAAGTATGCTCCTAGCAAATTCTTAACTTATGGATATTAACTATAGTAAAGTCAGTCACTCTACCAAAGTCATTATCCTTACTGAGTAAGCAGAATTTGTGTGAAGACATGTGGGAATCACATCACAATTGATTTCACAATACAGACAGCTTTTTGCCTTCAAACATGTTTATGAGTATTCCAAAACTAAGGATGTCAGTTACCTAAGCAAAACCCTACAGTGATACTTACAAGTGAATGTAGTACCCTACACCTTGAAGTTGATGGAAATAATAACACTCTCTCTTTGTCATGTGCAGCCTTAGATGCTTCTTACGAAGTTTTTCACCCCACCATAAATAAAAGCAGGTGTGGAAGTCAGGAGGGGACTGTTCATCATTGCAAAAATCCACCAGAGAGAGAGACTGTGGCATCTCAACAGAGGCCAGAGGTCAAGCAAGGACTATACATCAAGAATAATTCATATCTTTGCCTAGTACAAACACCACCATATCTAAACAAAGATCATTCTGAAAGCTAGGCATGATATGAACTCCTAAGACAATAATAATTTTAATAGCTATGCAGTTTGAAAACTTTGCCCTTTACTTTTTTGGAAAGCACCCTTGTGTTACACCTGCCAGTTCAGGACTAGGCCTAATTCTGAAACAGCTGTTAATAAGTCCAGGTGCCTCTACTTCTAGCCATCAAACAGACATCCAAAAAAATCTGATTGCCCAGAACTCCTCCAGTTGCCTTACGTGTTAAAAAATGTGAATATTTTTCCCTTTTAAGATGCTTCCAAATGAAGAAACTAACAGAAACTATGAGAGCTATTAAAAGCACCTACAGAAACCACTGGGTGCCTACAAAAAGCACCAAGATGCGGAAACAATGAGGTGTAACAAAACAAGGAAAACGGGATAACCTCAGATAACCCCCTTCCCCTTCAAGAAGAGGATGCCAAGTGACAGCTTGTGGAGAACCACAGCTGCAGATATGAGGCCCACTTCGGCGGCCTCTGGTCTCCAGAAGAGCTGTGTGAAGTCACCCAACCTCTGCCCGGGTGCGGGGGGAGCACACAGAAGTGGGGCTGGGGAGCAGCAAACCCCCCTAAAGAAGCGCCTTCTCCTCCCGAAGGGGAAAGGGAGAGCAGGAGCGGCGCTGGGCGCAGGAATGTGTGTCGGTGGCGTGTGTCGCTTCCCCGGAGCGGGGCCGTGTCACGCCGGACCCCGCGGGGTTGCGTGGGGACGCTTCTCGAGGGGTGGGAGCGGCGACAGGGACCGTCCCCGCCGCGCCCACACAGCNCCGAGCCCCGTCCCCCTTCCCACCTGTCTTCCTCTGCATGTTGTCCCTCAGCAGGTCGCCGCTGGAGAGGTGCTTCACGCCGAAGTGCTTGATGATCCGAGCGGAGACGGTGCCCTTGCCGGAGCCCGGCGGCCCCATGATGACGGCGCGCAGCAGCGGCCGCACCACCATGCTGCTGCCGCTGCCGCTGCTGCTGCCGCCGCCGCTGCTGCCGCTGCAGCTGAAGCTCCGGGGCCGTTTTTCCGCGGGGCCGTGTGTCCGTTCCCCGCTCCCCCCGCGCGCCCCACGGCCGAGCNGCCTTCCCGGGAGCGCCGCCTCGCAGCGCCGGGCGGCCCAGCCCGGTCCTCCCGCCCCGGGAAAAGCAGCGGCAGCTTCTCCGGCTGTCAATCAGGGGCAGGAAGGAAAGATCCTTTACGTAAATGCACGGCGGGAGGGAGGGATGAATGAATAATGATAATAGAAAGGTAGCTAAAGCAAATTGCGTTTTAGGACGTCGCATCAGACCGCGTTTCGGCATCAGGGTGTGAACTGGCTCTGACCAGCTTCCTCGCATCCTTCTGCCCAAGAGGCCCGTCTGGGCTGCTCCGCCCTGCCTATTCCCACTCTTAGTCATGGAATCATAAAATCATTCAGTTTGGAAAAGACCTTGAGAGTCACCGAGCCCAGTAATTAACCCACCTTTGTTTGTCCACCCCTAAACCATATTCCAAATTGACACACCTCCACACTTTCAAAATATCCCCAGGAATAGTGACTCCACCGCTTCCCTGAACTACCATAAGGATTTCCCAAAGTGAGCTGGGACATGGCTCCTTAGCTGGCTGTCACCCGATGAGTGCTGGGCTGCTGACATGTCCTGTTGCTGTCACTGCGCTGCCCAGGTGCCCTGAGGCTGTGGCTGACTTTGCTGTGCTCAGCTCCCACGCACAGCAGTCCTGTTCTTGCTAGTCTCTCACAAATAAGCTCTCCCTGTCTGGCAGCAGGCAGCTGCACTTTTAATGAGCTGTGCCTGAGTTTTCTTTAAGACACTTGAATGTGAACAACTGCAGGTCGTCCTTGTTCTGAGCAGTGTTCTTCCAAACACCCAGAGGTGTGTCTTTCCCGCCGATATGATTCAGTGATTCCCAGCTAGAGCAGGTCACAGTGTTTTTGCCAAAAGAGAAGATTGCTCCGTGTCAAGTTCACAGCAGTAGACGTGAGCCTTCCTGCTAAAGGTTCTGGAGACGCTGATGGATCTCAACCATCATGTACCAGAAGGGCTACAGTGAAAAATTGATCTCACAGAAAGCAGAGCTAGAGGCAAAACATTAATAAAATTCAGCTTCCTGTTTTGAAACATTCTTTCATTTCAATACTTTTACATTGAAACAAGTAAAGTAACAAGAAAATACTCAAATGGCTGTTTGGTACTTAAGAATAGGAAGGAAATGATAATATAGCCCCAAATCTCCCCAGTGAACAAAATTCATTGCCTTAACAACTAAGTAGGAAGGCACTGGCTTAGCACATAGAGCTTGCTATGAGCATAAATCTCATTACATTCAGCAATGTGAACCTTCATAATTGAACCTAGTAATGCCTATATTGCCGTGTAGTAAGACAGAAAGAGTGAAACATTCAGGGCTTTAGCAGTGTTCCCAGGGCAACATCTCAGTCTGCCAAAGCACCACAGTCTTAAACAAAACTTGGCAGCAAAAGCCATTTAAATGCTAGAAGCCACCCTGTTTGTATTAAGCATCACACTCCAGAGACTTTTGAACAGCAGAAGTCCACAAAATGTGTTGATAACTCTTCCTAAAGCAAATATATGGGAACATGGAAGGTATCATATGAAATAAATATCCAACAAATAACTAGACTTGTCAGAGAGATAATTAACTCCAATCTCCAATGCTGCCATGTATAAAAAGCAGCAGTAATTTATCTGCCTGTTATAAAGGAAGCCTGAAGTTCAGCCTCTCTACAGGCACTATTGAGCAGCTCAGAAACACTCCACACAGGAATGCTAAGATTATCCCATTGTTAAAGGCTGTTTAAAAAGCTCTCTGAACTTCATAACAGATTCACAAGAAAGGGGTGACAGTGGATAGAAACACACTTCTCATATGCACATATGTCCTTACTAACCTATGGCCTTTGCAGAACAGAAGTGGGTATTTAGATTTTAAAAAATAGGTAGTAAAAGAAATTATTGTTCCCCTCTCCTTCGCTATCTTTGCTGAAGTCCAAACCTTGTCCTAGCAGTTTTGAGCAATAGTTGTGACATACTCAGAAGTGGAAAAGGAAATAATGGGAAAAATGGGTCTATGGTTGACTAGTTCGTATGCGAAGATTTACATAGCTTTCTGTATTTAAAGACATGCATGTGGTTTTTTTTCAGCAGCCCTCTTTGATGTTTCGAAAATGACATTTTATTATCTTCATTCAGACTTAATTATTCATCTCTTAACACAATAGCCAATGTTTATATAACACAACTTGTGCTGTATTTGGATTAACCTTTGTCACACATGTAGCCTACAGTCACAAATTTAAAACTTACCTCTTTCCCAAACTTACCTCTACTATTGAAGTAGCCCTCATGATGACTGAACAATAACCAAAATCTTGTTTCAAACAGATCCAAATATTCTCACCAATAGATAATTCTTCAGGTTTCTCAGCATTTTTTCAAACATTAGAAATTCTTTAAAGAGGCTTTTTAAGACTTAAATTGTCAAAATCGTTTCTGCCAGGTCTGCTCCTTGGAGACCTAGATCCTTTCTTCTTGATACAGAATTCCTTTTGGACCATTGGGTAACTATTTCCCAAGTGTTACATTTTATATCAAAATGAAATGGTTACTTACATGAGGAAGAAGTTATAGTATACTGACTTTGGCAGAACTTCTGACATAGTCTCCCACATAATTTTTGTACCTCATCTGGGTGGATGGGTGGACGATTAGATGGGTGAAAAACAGGCCGGAATTGAAGTGTAGCACTTAGCATTTTGTACCCTACCAAAAGCTGTTAACGGGTGTGTTTCGTCAGTCTGTCCTGGGGCCTTGCTGCTGTGTCTAGTGTGTGTGAATGACCCCAGAAGGAGACAGAGTGTACCCTCATCAGTTTTGTGCGTAACACCAAACCATGAGACCTGAGTGGATGGGCTTAGGGGCAGGAGATGGACTGCCGCAGGAGCAGCTAGGGAAAGGGGCCAGGCAGGACCCTGACAAAATTCGGCAAAGGCTGGTGCAAAGTCCTGCACCCAGGACACACTAGCACTTCCAACAGCGCAGGCTGGGAACTGACCATCAAGGCAGAAACTCTGCTGACGAAGACTGGGAGGAACTGGTGTACAGCCAGCTAAGCACCATCCAGCATGTGGCCACTGACATCCTGAGCTTTAGTAACAGGAGTGTAGCCACTACCTCAGGGGAAACAGTAATCCCCTTGTATTAGGCACTCCTTAGACCATATCTGTGTACCCTGGCCACTACTGGGCCCTCCAGTACAGAACAGGCATTGCTCAGTTGGGGCAGGTTTAGCAGGAGCCATGGTTGCTCAGACTGCAGAGAAGTGTTCGTTCAGGGGTACCTCAGAGTAGCCTTCTAACACCCATGAGAAGGTAATTGAGAAGGCACGGAAAGGTTCCTTACTAAGGTGCGTGGCAGGACTCAAATCAGGCAGTGGAATCAGAGTATTAGTAGAGTCAGCTCTCTGGGGTCTTTAAGATCCAACTGGATAAAGCCCTGAGCAACCTAGTCTGACCTTGCTTTGGTCCGCAGATTGGACTGCAGATCTGGATTCCAACCTGGATTAGGCTATGATGTTGTATTTGTTAAACAAGATACCCCATTAATCAGGTTAAAAAAAAAAAAGGCATGAAGTACTTATCCAATGAAGACTAACACACACACACAACACAGCTGCAAATTCTTCCTCAAAAAATGTATATCATCAAGAACATTTGAGGAGCAAATTTTTCTTTTTTTAATTAGCTATAGGTTGGAATATGTAGAATGAATTGTCGTTGAACTGTTTGCTTTACATTTAAAGCAGCAAATACGTAACTCTACAAACCACATATGTAGAATTGTGATTCTTTATTTATATTTAAATGGTGTTTTATTGCAAAGAGAGATATCACAGTATCACTTTTATGGGGTCTCTCCTACCTTTATTAAACAGCCTAATTAATTATTATTCCTCCCAGATGATGAGTACAGCAAATTAACACTCATCCATAACATGGGTTCTTCCAAAACTCTTAAGTCTCCTAGCAAACATATGTTCTTCAGACAGAAATTTATTGCCTGTACAGCAAGCTTGTTACACTCAAAACTTCATTAATGACAAAGATGAAACACATCTTATTTGTAAAGTGAAAACTCTACTATTAGCATAACTGAGAACCTAACAGTCTCATTCAATAATTATTAACTCAGATGTAATTATTACAGAAACGATATGATAATACTAAGTTGTCATTATTAAGTAACATTATTTATTATATAAATAATTAATTGCTCCACACACACTTCTTAGTTTCTACCATTCTCCTGGTGTTGTGTTCACCCCTGTCCCCTCCTTCCCTAGGCCCGAGGTCATGGTCTCACTCAAGTGAGGTGGGTGGTGTTACAGTGAGTGGTCAGCACCCAGAGTCCCTCACCAGGAAGAATGCCATGCTTATGTCGACAGCTTCTTCTTCATCCCTCGAGGGCTCACTTGCAGTTATTTTTTTGTGTTTGCTAACACAATTTTACACCTTGCTTTTTCTTCACTAGTCTGTAGCTCTACATTACATCTGAGTTTACTGCATACAGTACCTTCCACATATAATAGATAGTTTCTTTGTCTTTTTTGCTAAACCAGTTCTGTCCAGCTCCAGGTCTGCACTCAAGAAAATAAACAATTGATAAAAGAAAAATAAATTAGCCATAGAAAACCTGTCAAAACTACTCTCACAATGAAAGGAAGCAAAGCAAAGCTGCAAGCAGATCAAAGAACATTCAGACAGTGCAAATCTGAAACGCCTCTATTCTGATGCCTTGGAAACTCAGTACAAGGCTCATTTCCTGTTACAAGCAATGGCAATACTTTATTGCAGTCACAAGCTGATAATAATCAAATACAGAATTTTAATTATTTGAAAAATATTTCTGTTGTCCCAGTGGTTCTTTTGAGATGTATTTGGAGTTTGTTATTTTAGTCCTTTAACAAGCACTCATCACAGATATTTTTGACAGCCCTCAAAATACACGTAAATAGGAAAAGACATTAAGTTGAAGTAAAAGAGAAGTTATATAGCTGTGTTTCTGAGACTGTGTGAAAACTCTTGGGAGATACGTAAACTAACAGAAATTCAGAAAACAGTGTTATCTTTTTGGATACTTGGAGCCCTCATACATTAACAAAAGGCAGAGCACTCTTGGAAATTTCTATAATGACCTTTTCTGTATTATTTATCTCAAGTAACTAAAATATCAGGACACTGTCATGTTCTCCAACCATTGATTAAATAAAAATTAATATTTTGCCTGAGTGTTAAGGGTAAACCAGTAACAGCCTTACATTTTGAGATTAAATTGTAACAACTGTACAGATCCATGACATGTATACATCCATGACCTGCCACTCAGTCTCTCTGTGCCACCTCTAGGCAGACAATAAAAATCTTTTTCCTGACTCCAGAAATCCTTGAACTCCTAGGACAACAAGCTACCAGCACTCCCAGGGAAAGAAAATCCCTCTTCTATGTTAGGGTATTTTTATGACAGATAGAGCTGTCATTTCAGGGATACTTACATTATACCAGCAGAGTAGTGTTTTCCAGTCTATCTGCCAGTGATTTTTTACAGAAGTATTTTATTTCAGTTACATGAGAAAATTCTGGCTGCCAATGGAATCATTTTTGGGGGACTATTTTCCTGATTTTGTTTTCCCATGCCTTGACATAAAGCAGATACTTGCAAATTGTTAACAGATGATAGCAAGTAGTTGGAAGTCACAGAAGGAGGACAGGATGGACAGAACTAAAAATACATGTGTGGGAGAACAGGGGAGTACACAAAGGAAGAGAAATGAACCACAGCAGAGAGTTCATTTGAAGTAGATATATTTGACTAGACATGTTCAATGCAAATATAAGATTACAGAGTTCAGACTGTGAAGAACAGTGTTCATGCAGTGAAAAACATAGATACAGTAGCAGCATCTGAAAGCCTTTTACACAGCTGTCTTCACCAAAGAAGACACTCTTGATTTCAGTGGGAGTGTTCATCCTCTATCACATCCCATATCCACAGCCTCACAGCACACTGTTATTTAACTACTATCCTGCTATTATGTCTAAAAGGCCAGTGAATGAAGGAAATTAAAGGAGACAAAATTGCTCCCTAAGAAAGGAAAGAGTAAGTGTCAGACAAAACATTCTCCATTAACCATGAAAGGTTTAGCACTGCTTGTTCTGGAATTCCAAAATACCCTCCTGTGGGAACTGTAGGCATGTAGTGAGAACTACCTTGAGGTAAGAACTCCTTGTTTGTTTCAGTTCACAGGCACCGATTTTAGCTCAAAACAAGCAGGAATTTGAAAACAGTGATATCTGACTTGCCACAGTTGGTGTTATTGCAAGAGGTTGTTCTAACTATAGTGAGAACTACTTTTATACTAGAAATAGTATAAAAGAGGCCTTGGAAAATAACGAGTATTTCATTTCTTTGACCAGAAGCTGTTGTGGTGAGTTTTTTACATGTCGTGTCCTTCTCAACAACGACACCCTCCAAACTCTGAAACCCAAAGGAATTTTGCAGAGACTTGACTGAATTTAATTGTTTGTAAGGAGGAAAACAAACCAGTGACTCATCAAGAAAGTTTTAAGAATTTTTGTATAGAGAAGTTTGGACATAGATTTATTAGCTCTGAGAAGATATGTATGTTCTTTACTTTCCTCACACTCACAGTTTTCTCTTAGTTCTGCTTGGTGCATTACAGAAAAGAATTTCAGCTGCCCAAAGGCCCAACTTCTTTTCTGGTGCATTTCAGGGCTGCAACTGGCACCTAATTTCTTACACACAGAAAGCTACGTTTCTTTGATTCCACAAAAACATGACAAAACCCTTTTTGTCTAAGAAGACTCATAGGTTCCTCTGTATATGAATCATGAGTAGCTCTAGATATTTTTGCCCATGTCTCAGAAATCTTGGGCATCACATATGTTTAACTGCTGCCATTTTTTGGTCCACATTTTCCACAAATTTCTCAATCTGCTTCCATTAAGAAAATGTCTTAGGCTTTGTTTCTGCACAGATCTGGTCTTTTGATTAAGATGCATAATTTTTCTGGTTTGGATTTTTTGCCTTAGCACCTGAGACTGGGAAATCCACAGCATCTGTACAAGCTGGATGGTAAATGGATTAAGAGGAGAAGAAATTTAGGATACTCATATGTTAAAAGCTAGACTTGAGCATAAAGAGCAGTGTGTCCAGCTGGTCAAGGAACACAATTGCCCTCTTCTACTCCACGCTTATGAGATCCCACTTGGATTTCTGCATCCTGCTCTGGAGTCCCCAGTACAGGAAAGACAAGAGGACACAGTCTTAAGCTCTGCCAGAGGAGGTTTACATTGGACATTAGGAGGAATTTCTTCATACAAAAGGTGATTGGGCACTGGAATCAGCTGTCCAGGGAGGTGGTGGAGTCACCATCTCTGGAGGTGTTTAAGGAAAGACTGGATGTGGCACACAGTGCCATGGTCTGGTTGACAAGGAGGTGTTCGGCCATAGGTTGGACTCCATGATCTCAAAGGTCTTTCCCAACCTAATCAGTTCTGTGATTCTAGCTCTGTGATTCTGTGACATGGACCTGATTTAGCCAGTCTAGATGTGGGCCACAAAAATGATTGGTGGGCTGGAATAACTTCTTCTTGAGGAAAGGCTGGAAGAAGTGAGATTGGTCAGCCTGGAGAAAAGAGGACCTTGGTAAGAGCTCATTGCAGCCTCTCAGTATTTAAGGGGGCTTATCAGAGAGACAGAGGGAGAATTTTTACCAAGAAGTAGTGGCAGGACAAAGCACAAGACATTTATATTTCAAAGAGGATACATTTAAATTGGACATAAAAATTTTTTCTACTATGAAGGTGGTGAGGCACTGGCATGAGTTGCCTACAGAAGTTGTGGGTGCCCAATGGAGACCTGTAAGTGTTGAAGGCCAGGCTGGACAGAGCTTTGAGCAACCTGGTCCAATGGAAGGTGTCCTTGCCCAGAGCAGGAGGGTTGACTAGATGATCTTTGAAGGTCCCTTCCAAACCAAATCATTCTGTTATTCTCTCATACAAAGCTTGCTAGTTTATCAATGCAACAAAAGTTCCTATGCATGCTGATCAGAAAAGTTAGGTCAGCAAGCAGCTAATAAAAGGTGGTTTAGTTACTCCAGTTTCTGAAAAGCATACCTATCATGGGTTTAAAAAAGGTTTTAGTCTCTGGAAAACAATCTAGTTTAAAAAAAAAATTGTTATCATTGTAAGGAAAATAGTCTGACTTTTGCTGTACCAAACTGGAAAGTGCTGTTGACTCTCTTGAGGGACAGGAGTCCTTGCAGAGAGAGAGCTCTGGATCCAGTGGAGCACTGGGCAATCACCAGTGGCATGAAGATGACAAGTCGAAATGCCAGATTCTGCACTGGGGATGGAGAAATGCCAGACACGAGGCTGAACCGGGAGAGGGGCAGCTCTGGGGCTGCAGAGAGGGCTCTGGGGATGCTGGCCAGCAGCAGCTCTGTGGCAGCCAGAAGGGCAGCCAGGAGAGCAGCAGACCCTGCCCTGGGTGCCCCAAACTCGGCATCGGCGCCGTCCAGAGAGGTGACTGTCCCTCCACATGCAGGGTGAGGGCAGGGTCCCCCCGAGTGCTGGGGGCAGCTCTGGGCTCCACCACTCCACGATGCTGTGAAGCTGCTCGAGTGTGTCTGGAGAAGGACAGGACTGACACCATGGCCTGTGAGCAGCTGCTAAGGGCTTTGGGCTCGTCTCTTTTGGAGAAAAGGAGGCTGCGGGGCACCCTGCGTGCTCTCGACAGCTTCCTGAGGAGGGCAAGTGGAGAGGCAGGTGCTGATCTCTTCTCCCTGGGATCCAGGGATGTGTGGGAATGGTTCAAAGCTGCGCCAGGGGAGGCTCAGACTCGCCATTAGGAAGCATTTCTTTACAGAGAGGGCGGTCAAACCAGATGATGCCCCGAGCCTGCCACTGTGTAAGGGACATTCGGACAGCGCCTTTACCAACCTGCTTTACCTTTCGGTCAGCCCCGAAGCGCTCAGGCAGTTGGGATAAATGATTCTTGTACATCCCTTCCGAGCGGACTATTCTATTCCAAGAAACTTCCTGTGCACGTAAATGTAGCCTAACAATTGACATTGTCACACCTCCACTGTAATCCACGTTTCTCCTAAAATACAGACTGAAAGCTCTAGTCAGTCTCCTCCTTAAACAGGACAGCAGGACTTTGTCACTGTCATTAAGCAAACAGGCTGTCCCAAAGACCGCGAGCCGGACTCATTCCTCCGCGTGGTTTTCCTTAAGGTAGCCACGGATAAATTACTGAACAGTACTGCCCAAGGAACGTGTTCCCAGAAACTGACTCATTTCGACATGGGGACAGTACCCTGGTGCCAACACCACGTTCCGCTCCGGGCCGTCCTGACCCGCCCCCCGGGGGAGAGCCCGCACCACACGGAGGAGCGGCGGGCCGGGCGCGGGGCTTCGGTCAGACACTTCTCCCGACACTTCCACGCTCCTTAAGTTTCAAATGAAAACACGCAGGTTAGGAGAGCAGAGGAAAAGGCAGAGGCTGCCACCCCCGTCGCTGCAAACTCAGCCACAGCCCGGCGGCCGAGCGCTCCCCGCCGCGCCGCGCTCCCGGCGGATGCGAAGCGCGGAGGCGGTGCGACCCCTCCCAGCGCCCGCCCGCCCCCTGCCCTTTGCCCCCGCCGCTGTCCCAGCGCTTCCTGTTCCCAACCACGTGGGCAGCGGGATGGCGGGCGGCGCGGCGGGCGAAGCGCACAGCCTCAGCTACTCGGGCTGCAACTTCCTGCGGCAGCGCCTGGTGCTGGCCACGCTCAGCGGGCGCCCGCTCAAGATCCGCAAGATCCGCGCCAGGGAGGAGGACCCCGGCCTCCGCGGTGAGCGGCGGCGCCGGCGGCCGCGGGGCAAGAGGACGGGGGGCGGAGGAGCTCCGGCGCCGGCTGTGCCGGGGATCCGCTACCGGGCAGGGGCAGCCCCACAGCGGGAGCAGGGACAGCCCAGGCTCCATCTCGGCGGGTCCCACCGGGGAGGGGGGACCCTGCTGCGTGCCGATGTCTCCCCGTGGATGGGCTCTTCCCTGGGCGCTCCACGCACCCGTCTCAGCGGAGCTGTCACACGTGGGGCTTTGGGAGGAGGAGGCGCGGGGCGGTGAAGGAGGCCGGAGCAGGGGAGCTGTCATCCTCCTGCCGCTCTGTGCCGTCAGCCTCCCTCGCTGCCCGGCGGGGCGGGCGGGACGGGCAGTGCCATACCCGTCCCGGTGGCTCGGCTCGGCAGCTCTGCCTTCGGCGCGGTCACGCCNGGCCGGGGCTGGTGCTGCCCTGCCGAGCCACCCCGGCGGCGCGGGGATGGCACTGGGGCAGCGGCGTTCGCTCCGCGCCTGGCGGGAGGCGGTGCGGGAGCGGCCAGGCGGGGCTCTGACCGGCTCGCTGCGGGTGTGTGAGCCCCCCTGACAGCCCCGGAGCTGCTTCTCGTCCCCGTGACGGTGGCTTCGCAGTCAGGATGGCAGAGTTAATTCACTGGCTCTCGGGCCGTCCGTTCTGCCGCGTGCCCGAACATCGTGTGCTCCGTGTGCTTGTGGGAGCTCGTGTTTGTGCGGTTTTAACGGGTCACACACTATGCTTTGATTTTTTTATCGGGGTTTGCCCATACAGTAAAAGTGAAAGAGGTGAAATCCATTTACTTCTCATTTCTGCAGACTTGTTTCAGGGAAACCTTTCTTAGGGAGTACCATCTTCATTCCTGTACAAGTCCGTTGGCATCCCGGGGTGAATTCCATCATAAAGTGAAATAAGAAAACAATAGGATAGAGTTTGAGGAAGAAACAGTATTGTGCTGTTCAGTTATTTTTTGGGCAAAGACCTCTGTTCTAAAGTTCAGAACAGGGGTAGATGCTACTTCACTTCCTGAGAAGACTTCAGCTTGTAGCTAAAATTTCTACTAAGGAACTACCAAAGCATTCTTGTGTACTTAACATTTGCCATGATCCATCATATTTATTATGGAGCATTTGGTGGTGGTGAAGTTTCTAGATATTGCCATGTTTTTTTTAAAAAGTGTCTCAATTGCCTTTTAAAAGTTTGGGTTCAAGTGTAAACTATGACTGTAACAGAGAAACAATAAGAAAGCCTGATTTGTGTTGATAATTCAACTTGCAGTTCTTTTTGCTTTTCATGACTGGAACACTTGTAAACTCTTCTATAGGTGTTCTCCAAGAGTGAAATGTGTGCTCACAAGGATGCACTCTTGCACTGGAAGATGCCCCTGTGCTGTCATATAAACTTTATAAATGCATAAGCTGTCACAAAGTCTAGACATTGTCATAACAGAGAGCAAAGCCAGTATTATGTGATTGAGGCATCAGCCATATTATGCAAATATTGACAAACTGTAAATTCTGCAGGTAGCTCTGTGGTTTAAATGTCTATTACGTCCTACAGTCACATAGAGAAAAAAAAAATCTTATTACTGTGTAAGAAGTAACACAGGGTTATTGCTAAGGGAGTTCTGCAACCTACAAACGAATATGCGGATGCTGTTGGTTCCTAAAACTACTTGGGTTTTGAATTCTGCATATGTTCACCTGTCTTGCTTGATACTGAGTCTGTACCATGTTGGGATATCTAAGTGCTAGAATACTAGCATATTCCTCCTGGGATGGCTTTTTTTAGCTGTGTTTTTCTTGTTGTTTCCTTTTTTGTTTTGGTTCGTTAGGATTTTTTGGTTGTATTTTGGGTTAAATCTGCTTGTCCTTTCTGTTGTCTCTGAGTGAGAGTCCACACAATCTGGAGAAACTGAGGAATTAGTTCCACATGAGCTGCTATAGTATAGTGATCACAGTAAGAAAGAAAAGGGGCAGTGGGAAGACTTGTGTTTCTCTAGCCCTAAGAATATCCATGACTGTTTTGGAAATGGAATGTCTGAGAGTCTGCAACAACTAATTGTGTTTGTGGAACAGCTGTGAAGCAATGGCTCTTCACATCTAAATGTCCTCTTCTTTTAAGCTAACACTTTTACAGAGAATAATGTGAAGCTGTTATTAGCTTGTCATGCTTCAATATATGGGGTCCTGTTTGCTATGATTTGTATCTTTTGCTTTGTACTGAGCAAAATGTAAATTGTAAAAGGTTTTATCCTGAGCAAGAACCAGGATAAAGCCACTGTGATCAGAAATGTCATCAGAAATGTCTGCTTGTATCTTGTGCTGTGTATCAGGGAGAGGAGTGTGACTAGTCCAGCTGTCTCATCTGAGGGCATCTTGATTGGTTTGAGATGCCTGTAAGTGTGGAGGTTCACATTAATGTCTCTGTTTTTACAGTGAATTGCCTTTTCTCATGTGGTAGCATTGTACCACATCTTGAAGTGTGAGAGGAGCCTTACTGTCATGGAAGGCAGGAAAAGGTGAAAGTACAACTAAGGTGTTGAACTTTTAAGAAACTTTATGATTCTGTCTGTGCTCTACTCCTTAGATTTTGAAGCAAGTTTTATTCGCCTGATTGACAAAGTGACCAATGGCTCAAGGATTGAAATAAACCAAACAGGTGAGGTCTGTTTTTTTCTGTTTCATCTGTTCTGGTCTCCAGGATTTATTATGCAGTGGAATCGAAGTTTTGTCTTGATAGAGGTAGATGTTCAGATATGACTGACTGAGAAGATCAGAAATAACCAAGTTGACAACTTTTGTAAATCTTGCGCATGCAAGATCAGTGCTCTACCATAATGCAGAGCGCTAAGGAAACTATTGCCCAAGAATTAAAATTAGTATTTTTTTAGGTATGCAGGATTTCATGGTGGGGAAAGGTTCCTCTGAACCAGAATCAATTTTCATAGAAGAAAAAGGTTTACCCTCTACAGAGGCAAACTTCTGAGCCAGACTGCTTGCTTATTCTTGCTTACAAAAGGGTTTGATTAGAGTGAAAACATCCCACATAAAAACCTCATCTGGTCTGAGTTTTGTTTGTTTGTTTGTTTGTTTTTTAAAGGATTTTAATGATTTTCAGTTGGTCAGTAAAGCAAATAAATTACCATCAGATATGCCAAGACACCAATAACCTGATGAGCTGATGAAGGTTCTGTGGAGGATAATAATTGCTTGTATCAGCATTTTGGAGATTGCTAAGAGATCCTTGGTTTAGCAGGGAAAGAGAAAGGAGGAAAATGATGTGCAGGACAGACAGACACTCATGAGCATTGGCCCATTTATTAGCTGCAGACATTTAAATAGTGTGCTGGAATTGCTACCATCTTCCATTAAGTCTTCTGCCTTAAATTTGCCCACATACGTTGTTGCCATTTTTTTTTTTCTGTGGTAATGCCAGTGTTGTTACAGTGCTCTCATTTGGTTTGCTCCCCTCGCCTCTTCCCCAGGTACTAGCTTGTATTATCAGCCTGGTCTTCTCTACGGAGGCTCGCTGGAACATGATTGCAGCCCCAGTCGTGGTATTGGTTACTATTTGGAAAGTCTGCTCTGCTTGGCACCTTTCATGAAACATCCATTGAAGATTGTCTTGAGGGGAGTAACAAATGACCAAGTAGATCCTTCGGTAAGTAATAAAGTTTAACTATCAGAGGAGGATATTTTTTTCCCCTAAAATGAAAAAGGTTAGGAAGAAGTGTCTAAAACATATTGCATTTTTATTATCCCTCACATCCAGAAGGATCCATTGTTGCTGCATTAGCAAACTCTCTGAATCAAAGAAACACCTGCTAAACTGTACCATGCTCTAAACTTCAGTTTGTAATCCCCGTATTGACTTTCAGTTCAGTACTGCTTCTGTCTTCTCCCCTGAAAACTCCTTTTAAATGCAGTGTGAGGCCCTGCCACAGGTTTAGTTCTCCTCTTCTCTTAGAATTTCAACGGATTATTTCTCTTACCCCATACATGTATTTACTGTTTAAGAGGAAACAGTCTTTGAAATTTGAGTGCAAGAAGGAAGGAATCTTTCTTTTCTGTTGGATCCTGTACATAGTCATACTACTGCTGCTTTCAAGCCTTCTTTCTATTAGAAACAAAAGTCACATGGCGATTAAGAAATTACCGTAGCAAAAGTATGTAATAACTCTCTGGTTTTTCAGAAAGATGCCAGAAGGTGTGGTAGGTCAAATGGCTGTGAAATGCTTGCTTTGATTTCTGTTACTGCTGATTTGCAGTCTTTTTTTTTGTACCAGTGTTGTTACAAAGGCAAGCTGTGGGAGACATGGGATCAGAATGCTGAAGTAACGATTAGTAATGACTAAAAACTTTTATTATTTTTCTGCAAAAAATCCAAACATAAAGCTTTGTTTTTAGAGACTGACTTTATTGTTTACTTTTAAATGGTGATTGGACACTGCCTGTTTTCCTCTGAGTAGATTAAGGGACACATTGTCATCTGAAAACTTGGCCAGTTTAAATGAATACAAATATCTATCTACTTTGAGGTAGAACTGCAGATATTACAGGAGCCTCTGAGTCCTGTTAGTATTTATGACTTTTCAGCTGTGCTTCTCTTGTCATTTAAAAAACTCACTTTCTCACCTCTGGCTCTGTGAGACATCCACAAGTCAAAGGTTGATCAAAGTGGGTTGTACACAGCACTCTAACAAAAAAGAGGAAGCATTTTTGGCTACCCTTTCAGTCATTGTGATTAAAAGTACTTAACTGGTAAGTAGTAAGAATCAAAGAAGTCTTTTTTTGTTGACTGTTTAATCACAACGGAGAAATTCTTGCATAATACGAAGATGAAGAGTAGTCCAGTTCATGTTGCTTTCAAGTAAGTTTGGACACTCATCTAAAGAACTGCGTGTTGATTCTGGAAATTATTCCCATTTTGGCATCAATCACATGAGCCTAAGATTAAACTATTTTAGTTCAAATGGGTGCAAGAATTAAGGCCAGTTTGTGCTTGCAGGGTGCTTGTGCTTGCCAAAGCTTGGACAAGTGGGTTGGCGTACATCAGCTGTCTCCAAGCTCCAGACACTAAATGTAAATAAAATGCATGTAAAGTTACATTTTAAGTTCTTACAGTAGCAACTACACAGTAGTTGTTAGCGACAACAGTAACAACTTCAGTTACTGTGACCCAGCTCACACTTGTTAATTTTTTAAGTGGTTATAAGTGAATACCAGCTCCTAAAATTGGTTTAAACCTGGTTTAGGTCTGTTTAATTTGCCTGAATAAACAATCCTGGTGCACACCGATAAGGTACTTCAAGGACTTTTACAAGTTGTTTAATATGGCATATGGCTCTGCTGGTTGCTGAGACTAAAAGCACAAATTTAAATGCTACCCTAATTGATTTGTATGCTTAAGTAAATGGAAACTTGGTTTTAAATTGGTTTTCACTTTTATTTTTCAGTAGACAGAGGGTGTTTATAAATTGGGTGAACAATTATTACCTATGCTTGCCCAGAAAGGGATGCTTAAATCCGTTTATCCATCTGTATGCTTTCTGGCTTTCCAAGGAGAAGATGGAAAAGCAAAGCAATGTGAATATAATGTGGGAGTTTAAAATGAGCTGGGTGTTTCCCTGCTGCTCTTCATGTAAGAACCTCTCTATTCAGCTTCATGGGTTGACTTGCATGGCCAGGTTTTGTGGCCAGGGGTGGCTTCTGTAAGAAGCTGACAGAAGCTTTCCCCTGATCCAGCAGAGCCCATGTCAGCTGGCTCCAAGGCAGACCCACTTCTGGCCAAGACTGAGCCCATCAGTGATGGTGGTAGCACTGCTGGGGTAGCAGATTAAAGGAGGAAGCATGGGGGGATGGAATCATGTAATAACCTGTAGCTGGAGAGAGGAGTGAGAATATGTGAGAGAAACAGCCCTGCAGACAGCAAAGTCAGTGAAAAAGGGGAGGTGTTCCATGCACTGGAGCAGAGATTCCCCTGCAGCCCGTGGTGCAGAGGCAGCTGTCCTGCAGATCATACAGGTCCGCAGCAGAGCATATATCCACCTGCAGCCTGTGCAGGACCCCATGCTGGAGCGGGTGGATGCCTGAATGGCTGTGAACCCATGGGAAGCCTGCACTGGAGCAGGGGCCTGGCGGGACCTGCAGCCCCATGGAGAGAAGAGCCCATGCTGGAGGAGGTTTGCTGGCAGGACTTGTGAACCTGTGATGTGCCCATGCTGGAGCAGTTTATGAAGAACTGTAGCCAGTGGGAGGCATCCATGAGGCAACTAGTAGGAATGTGTGTACAACCACAGCAGTGTGACCTTCCTCTTATGGTAGCAGTGAACAGGTAGGCTGACTCACTGGGCTTTGTGAAATCCACTCTCACCACTGAGATCTTGACTTTTGCACAGCCTCAGAAGTATTTGTGGGATGTGATTGCTCTGTGGTTTGAGGTTGCTCTTTACCAGAGACCCCCTTGTCAGGAGGACATAAGGGAATATTGTGCATCTCCTGCTGTGGGGAAAGTAAAAGTAGTCCAAGTGAGAGGAAGGGTGTTTCTAAAGGACATCTTCTGGAAGGAAAGACTTTAGCTTTGTTCAGTAAGGCGGCATTCCTGGAGTATAAGAGTGTGTGTTTGCTTCAGTGTTTGTTTACATGCATTAATAGCCCTTCAATGGGGTGCAATGGAAAGCTCTTTGACAACTGGCATCAGTCCAAAAGAATACTGTGGCCACTGAATAATGTGCACTTGTTCCAACTGGGACTGTGGTAACATTATTACTGATAATATTATACATGTTATTTGGTATATTGCTAAACACTGGAACAGATTGCCCAGAGAAGCTGTGGATACCACAACCCTGGCAGTGTCCAAAGCCAGGTTGGATGGGGCCCTGTCCAACCTGGTCTAGTGGGAGGTGTCCCTGCCCATGGCAGGGGCAGGTGGGATTAGATGATCTTTAAGGTCCCTTCCAGTCCCATATCATTCTGTGATTCTTTGATAATATTACACAGTATTATTTCTCTGTGAGTGATGCATGCTAAATGGGCGAGAGGAATGCCTCTTTGCTTGCGTTGTCGGGAAGAGATAAGCCTTTGGAATATCAGCCTGAGCTGTTCATTGGCAGCCTACACTTGCATTATGTTTTTCTGTGCAGTCACTGGTGAGATCTGACCCTGGGTAGCTTGTAGGACCAACCATGTGGGACTGGGTTGAGGCAGTTTTAAGTTTCTCTGTACAGGGATTATGTATGCAGGGTGTGTTTCTGTAAGGCCTTTTTTTGAAGGGAATGGAGGTGTCACACAAATGATAGCTCCTATTCTCCTTCTCTACGTATTGTTATTCTGACATTTAGATAAAGCTGCGGTAACCTGTTTTAGAATAACCATTCTTAATGTTTGCGTTTCCAAGTGTTGAATGTTTTTAGAGTTATGCCATGGGGCTTTAAGTTCAAATGACTGTCATGCTGATGTGAGACTAGCATATGAAATTTTAATTTAGGAGCAGTAATCTTCAATATTAATCAAAATTTAGCAGTTGTCTGTAGAAAACAAGTTTTTCCTACTGAGCTTTCTCCACCCCACTCTTTTTTTTTTTTTCCATGTTAAACTATTTTTTCTCTTCCCCCTTCTCCCAGTCTAGGCCCTTTTTCACAAAACATAACACTATATGCATGGTGGGGCTAAATGATCTGTGCAATGCTAGTCGATATGCAGGCCAGCTGATGCTTTTCCCTTTCTTAGGTAGCCATATGCTGTAGGGTCTGTGTCTGTGTTTTATTGGTTTTTGGGGATTTTTTTACCCTTGCACTGGATAAGGGATCCTAAAAGTTGTTTTCTTCCTTTTTCTCAGCTATTGTAGATTTCTTTAAAGGGAAATGATTTGCATTTACACAACTTTGTGGAAAAGCAAATATCTATGGGACTTAACATGTTGTCATTTCTGGTGATGTATACCCTCAGTTTTACAATGCCTTTGTTTTGGTGCAATTTGGAGCACCAAAGCAAGAGCTTCCTTTCTTTGACCGGAAGCTGTTGTGGTGAGTCTTTATGTGTCATGTCTATCTCCACAATGGCAGGTAGGCAAAAATGCTAGAAAAATGGGTTTACATTTCAGTTCAGTTGCTGTTTTGTGATTTTTGGTGAAATACTTCTCATCCTGCCCAACTTCCCACTTGTCTGTGAGGCAGGACAGCCTTTTCCCATTCTTCAAATACTGCTGATTGCCGTCTCTATTTAGGCTGCAAAATTGGAACAGTCAGTCTCATATTATCTGTCTGTCTGGTAGCTGTAAGTATTATGCCTGGAATTTATCTGAGGACTGAAAACTATGATGAGTCTTGAAGGTTTTGGAGTTCTTAACCTACACAGTAAAGCTTTCTGTTTTTACTGGTATGTTTTGTTTCATAAGAAGGAAGGAGAAATGTTGTGTAATTTTAATGTGAACGAGATCAGCTTGTTGAAACTTCTGACAGTGGTATTCGCATATTTGTGCACGTGTAAAGGCTTTGCTCCAAAAGTCAAGTTTGTATAGTTAATGAATACTACTGAAGGGCCAAATCATGGCAGCCTTGCTGTAAACACAAACTTCGTAAGTATAAAAAGTTAAGCATTGGCTTACAGGTTTGATTTTTTTAGTGAAGACATTCAAATATTGATACTACCATTAGAAACAACACTAAATGCCTTTCCATGAGAAAAGAAGTATGTTGTCCAGCAGGATTGGAAGAATGAGAGTTGCAAGATACGCTCATAGTTCCTGAGATACCTGTAACAGAATGTTCACAGACTTGTGGGTGAGGTATGTGCTATGGCTTTGTCAGTAGCTAGCACTCTTTACAAAGCAGAGAAAATGAAGCTCAAGAATTGTAGATTCTGGCTGAAGGCATGGGAAAGAGGGTTCTCTGCAAATGCTCATGCCTGTTTCCTTCATCTGCATTTAGTTTCTTTTTGGTCATGCTGTCCTGATCCTGTATCTCCACAGCTGTTTTTCTTGGGTAACTCCCTGTGCTGTTGCACCGCTAAATGATTGTCACTTTTGGCAATGCTACTGAAGTTCCAGGAGAGGGAAGAAGAGGGCAGTCTCTGTAGTCTTAGATCAGCAATTACGAAGAGCAATGGCAAGGATAATTCTGTTAAGACCTGGACCTGGTGAGCACCTGGCTTAAAAGGGAGTACACTGATGATATGTTGCCTACTTCAGATTAAGTGCTTCAATAGAAGCTACCTGTAAGCTTCTGTTTCTTAGAAACAAGTCAAAATAAGTTGTTGGTAGAAGAATGATCTTTCTGCCAAGTCAGGGGTCTGGTCTTGCAATGGTGATTGAAAAAATGCAGAAGTTCTTGCAGGAATTTTTTAGTAATGACAGAAGAATATTATTTTCTCAATAGCAGAGAAATGTTCAGAGAAATGTTTAAATGTTCAGAGAAACAAGCAAGTTGTTTTAGCTGAACCATAATGGAATTCAAAATCAGGCTGAGGAAGAAAGCCAGAATAGGAAATTCCATCTGCTAGTAATTTATTCTAGGAATTTTTTTTAGTAATGATGTGGTAGTGGTGTGGTAGTCTAAGTTGGTGAAGCTCTCTGTGCTACATTCCTATGTCTTCCTGTAAAATACCTTCTATGGAGAAGACTTGTCTTTATTAGTTACCTCATAATGTAGTGGTTTTTAAATTAGTGACTAACATAACTTCCAATAAAGAGTCTGCTTCTTGAATTCTGTGTTCCTTAGGTTGATGTCCTTAAGGCAACCGCTTTACCCCTTCTGAAGAAGTTTGGAATTGATGGTGAGAGTCTGGAAATCAAGGTAAGACAGTTTGTTCTTTTCTTTTCTAGCATGTGTTGTAATTATGCTTCTGCAGTACTTCACAGAGCCGTATACTTGCTGTGGGTTTCTGTCTCTAACAGATAATTGGTTGTGGCTACTCATATTTCTAAAATAGTCCCTTATTCTCGTCATGTTTTAAGTGACATACAAGCCACACAGTGATAGAGAGGGTAAGGAGAAAGAAGTGACTTTTCTTAGTCTCCAGAGAAGACTGAGAAACCTTTTTTCTTTTTGGTTTTTTTTCAGTTCATTTAGTATCTTTTTATTTCTACTTGTTCATTCTGCACCATGTTTTGGGCTAGGCATAAAAATGGGATCGTTAACCTTCTTCACCTGTAGGAGAACTGGATCTGTGTTTGGGGAGTTGAGGTTTGCTTCTGGTTTGGAAAATACAGCAAAGAAGCTTTCCTTCAAGATTACAGTCTTCAGAGGCCCAGTAAATCTGGATATAAAGCAGTGTTTGGGGGTTTTTTTTAGGTTAGAAGGCCTGGCTGCGCTACTGGGACCTGCTTGTGCCTTGATCTGCAAAGCCTCACCCCACGGGTGCTTCACCCCACCCTGCCCACAGCTCAAGCGCCCACATCATTGTCCTGGACAGCCTCTACTCCTTTGACGCTGCAGCAGGACTGGCCTCCAGCTGCCCACAGCCCTGCCCGGCATGGCTGTGGACACCCTTACCCAGACCCACTCAGTGGCCCATGTCCTGACTCCATCCTTGTCGATGTTGGCTTGGACTGGTGGGACTGGGCCAGGCTAGACAGATCTGTTAGTGGGAATGAGTTAATTCTCGTCCCTCACATGCAGAATCACGGAATATTCTGAGTTGGAAGGGACCCATAAGGATCATCAAATCCAGCTCTTAAGTGAATGGCCCATACAGGGATCAAAGCCACAATACCGGCATTATAAGCACCATGATCTAACCAACTGAGCTCAAATATTTCTAGTCTCTTCAGCAGCAAGGTGCAGATTTGCTACTAGAGACCAGTAATAAGCCAAAAAGTTGTTTTGGTAAAGATGGTGGTTTTTTGGTTTTGCACTGTTTCCTGTTGAAAAATCATGCCTTAGTATACTTGAGAGGAGAGGAAGAAAAGAAATCAATGTCTGCTTTTAGTTCTCGTGTGAAACCCCATTTCTGCCTTTAGGATGTCTTTTTCTTGCCTGTGTTCACACAATACCCCTACTTAAAACATTTTATTCTACGTGAAATAAAAGCGTTATTTTGGGGTGTGTAGGTACATTCTTGATGCTGTTTACTAACCTCCTTTTTTCCTCCATTGTTCCTTCTAGATCAACCGAAGAGGAATGCCTCCGAAAGGGGGTGGAGAGGTACTGTTTTCATGCCCAGTGAGAAAGTTCTTGCAGCCTGTTCAGTTCACAGACCCTGGAAAAATCAAGCGCATCAGAGGAACCGCGTATCCTTTTTGTTTGTTTATCTGTTTTTCTACTTTTAAATGAATTTGCTTTAAAAAAAGAGTGCCCTAACTTGGAAGTCACAGAAGTGCGCCCACATTGCTGAACGTGTATCTAGGTAGCACAGGGTAACATTGTACTAAGGGGTCATACAACTGGATTTCAGGACCATGTCTCAAAACTGCTGTGTTCAAAACATTGCTGTTTAGAAAGCATCTGTAGGCAACTGAAAAAATTTAAAACTGAACAGCACTGTTTAAAATCTTTTCAATAGAAAGAAAAAGTTAAAATATCTTCCGTCACATAATAAAAAAATCTTACCTTGTGTGTAAATTTAGCAGTAACAAATGTAGTTTAATTATGCGTTGAATAGGTGACATCTTGGCAGTTAATGAGTCTAGCGGAAGTTAAATGGGAGCTTAAATCTTTGTTCAGTTTACACCTTGCAGCAAACTCTAAGCTTTTTGGTGTGTTTTGAAAGAAAGTTCTTTGGCTCTTCATATTTGGTAGTAGTATTGCAATGGAAGTAGAGGAGGCTTTACTTCCACACAGAGATAAGGGCACAAAATACTTTTGTGAGCTTTTCAATTTTTCAAACAATTGCACATCTAGTTAATGTTTTTCTGGTTTTATTTTTTTTCTTGTGGCTTTTGTATGGTATCTGTCATGAATCTGCTGTCATTGTAGGAAGAAGGCAGAAATCCCTTACAGGAGACTGTCTTAAGCAGTAGTCAACAGGTAGTTTAATTTATTATTTAGAGTCCCGAACATGATCTGGCATTGATTACTCAAAAGGAAAGCAGGAATGAGGTCAAGTTTTCTGCCAGAGGTGTAGGTTTTCAGCCTGTTTCTTCTTTTACTTTGTAGCATGCCATCTGTGTGTGAGAGCTGGATGTTTTGACTACATTGTCCAATTGCAGCATTTGGACAAGTGCAGTATTGCCAAGCAAGAGCAGTTTTACTGGATGCATAAGCTGTAGAACAAAAAGGAGGCAGCTCATTGTGCTTTTGGTGGTGCGTGCCATGGTCTATTGATGAAGAAAGTAATCTTCTTATGCCTCCATTCCCCTCTGTAGTAAGTAGTTCTGTCTGTTTCTGTGGGGAGGAGGAAGCAACGATCATGGCTTCGCTTCCATTCTTAATTGATGTTAATGGACAGCACTGTTCTGGGCCACTTTGACTGGTTTTGATGTATCTGATTGAATTCTGAACTTCTGCTTTGCTGCAGGCTCTTCTGGGCCTTTTCTTAGGGATACCGATTTGCCTTGAAGCGTGATGAGAGGCAGTGTCAGTTTATCTGTTAAGTGAACGTTCAAGACAGTAGAAAACAAAAGCATCTGGAAGGATAAATCCTTAGATCTTTTCTAGGAATATTTTTGTCCCTTCAAGATCATCTGCGCAAATCTTCTTCCTCACAGCTGGGGAGATTCTATTACAGGAACGTTTTATAGTAATACAAAATACCGAGTGCATCAACTGTGCCGAGCAATCAGTTTTCTCATTATTTTTTAATGATTTTGCCCTTAAGATCTCAGAGTTTTTGGTTTGCCTAGATCACAAGAGATACTTGTGTTGGTTTTGCTTGGCCCAGAACATCAGCAAGGTGTCTTTAGAATCTGAGAGAAATTTAAACCCTTCAAAAGCTGTTGTGGTAGGCCTGAACAAGTGGTTGAAGGGTTGGGAGAAGGCATATGCCTGTGTTTATGAGTTAGTTTTGCTTTGCCCAATTTTTTGCAAGTGAGTGGGAAGGGGCACAAAGATGGCTCCTATGTGTCCTGTGTGAAGGTTCTGGAATTTTTCCACCATGTCCAGCAGAGCCAATCTCTGATGGCTCTGAAGGTGATGGACATGCTGCTGGCCAAGCCTGGGCCAATTAGAGATGTTAGTTACGCCTCTGCGACAACATATTTAAGAAGAAATCAAAACAATGTGAGCACGCACTTCTTTATAGCCAGAGGAGGAGGAGGAGGTAAAAATATGTGAGGGAAAACAGCATGGAGGCACCAAGGTCAGTGGAGAAGGTGGGGGAGGAGGTGCTCCAGGTGCCGGAGCTGAAAACCCCGTGCCGGCCGTGGTGAAGACCATGGGGGAGCAGGTGGTCCCCCTGCAGCCCATGGAGTCCAGGGGATGCAGAGAACCCCCCACAGCCTGTGGGGAGGTGCCCATGTCAGAGGAGCAGGTGATGCCTGCAGGAAGCTGTGATCCAGTGGGAGTCCCGGTAGAGAAAAAGGCCTTGCTCCCAAGGAAACAACCTGGCTTCAGTTCAGATGTCTGCACCCTATGGACAAGGGCTCATCTCGTGTTGCAGCAGGTTTCAGGTGGGCTGCTGCTCGTGAGATTGGATGCACGCCAAAGAAGTTCGCAGAAGACTGTCTCTTGTGGGCGGGACCCCATGGCTAAGTAGAGGACTCTTCTCCCTGGTGGACTGACCAAAGACAAACCCCCATACCCTTCCCCCCACCAGAGCTATTGGTTGGAAGGAGGGAGGGGGTGAGCTGAGAAATGATGCGGTAAGAGGGAGGGAGGTGAGTGAAGAAACAGTGTCTTACGAGCTTATTTTTACTTTTCATTTGTCCTCTGACTCTGTTAGGTTGGTAAATCACTTTGCAACTTTAAGTTTTCAGTATGTTTGCCCTTTTTCTCAGTGCGTCCTCCCACTGGTTCGTATCTCAACCCATGAGTCCGGTGCGTGTTTAATAGTTTTCCCTCTCCTCTGCACAGCTGTGGCAGGAGAGAGTAGAGAGAGCAGACATCATAGGTGCCTGGCATTTGGCCAGGGTCAAATCTCGACAATGCTATAGAAATTTGTAGAAAAGGAAATTCCTCTTTGCCAGCTAGGATTTTTGAGAGTGTATTTCTCTGCATTACTCTGTGAATGTGTGTGTAGATGTGTGGTTAAATGGGCAGAGCATGAGTCTGCGTTATAGTTGTGATGGAATTTAAAACATAATGTACTTTGCACATTTGAAAGTCTGTTGGGAGTTTTTCTGAAGCAGCACCTGAGTACAAGGGCAGAAAGGCAGTTCATCTCTTGTGTACTGTGAGGGGGTGGGTTGCAGTGAGCAGGAAGGTTGTAATTTCTTCTTTCCTGGAGCCTTCAGATGCTGAGTGACTAGAGAACCAGTGAACTTGATAGCCTCAGAGCACTGCAAAATAGTTGGAGATAACAAAGATATTTTTCTTCGAGCCTTTTAAATTTTTTTTCTTGAAACATTTGTTTTTAATCTTCCCAATTTCTCCGTGCAGAAACAGAAAGGCAGGATTTTTCACTGCTAATTCACAGAAACTTCACTCAGGATAACATTTTAATAATACATGAAGAGCAGAGCACATGGGACTTCCTCCATTATAAGAAAGTACAAGATGACAGAGCAGCAATTTAAATTTTATGAAGGGCATTTTCAAGATAGATGTTTACCTAGTCATAATGTGTTCTTCAGCACGTGTGCTGTGTACTTCACTTCAAGGTGTATCAATGAAAAAACTTGTAGAAAGCGCTTATGCATATGGTTCTCTAAATACAGGAACGTGGACAAGAGCCCATGAATAGATGTATAAACCCCACGTTTTCTGAAATAATGCAATGGGGCCTCTTCACCTTTGTCATTCTCTGCTTTCAATTTCTCTTGTGACCACAACAGATTTCTTAGCTCAGAAATGTAGATACTCTGTCCGAGTGTCACCACAGATGGCAAACAGAATGGTGGAATCTGCAAGGGGCATCCTGAATAAATTCCTCCCAGACATCTATATCTACACAGATCATATGAAGGGGGCCAGCTCTGGAAAGTGAGTATCCAGAATTCACTGGAAACAGACATGTAATTCTGCATTTGTTCATCTGCTAGGGTGTTCTGATCTATAATTTTACTGAGTTTTAGATAATAATCTTATATTTTGTTGACTTGAAATAAATATTTCTCAGAAGGAAAAAATGGATGATTCACTAGGTACATTTGTTTTACTTATATAACAGGGATAGAAGTGTGTTTTCTTTAACAAGGAATGCAATACATCATTATTGCCACTAAAGGCAATTTGACCTCCCTTCATTTTTAAATCTTTTTCTTTGAAGTGAGGTTAAGATCAAAGGTGCCATGGTGTGTTGAGGAAACCAACATTCAAAGTTGACTGTACACCTTCTGATGGCAATGGTATTATTAAGGATGGGACCAAAGTGTTTTAAGGAAGTGTTAGAGCAGTGTGGGTTGTCTTCTGCTGAGTGGCTGAAGGAATGTCCTCTCACGAGCGAGGACTGGAAAATTAATTTACTGTACTTCCACAGATTTTGTTTACCAGAAGAATGCAGAAGTCTTGGATGCAGTTCAGACAGTTTTGCTCTTATCTGCCATCTCTCTTGTCCTCTTGTCATTCTTACTTGAGTATGAAAGATTCTGGATAACTCATTTGTTTGTCCTCTGTCCGTATGCTCAAATGCAGGCATTCGTGTTTTCTGTCACAGTTTCTGCTTTTTGAAATATTATCTTAAAATTTGTTAGATTCACAAGTTTACAAACCTAGAAATTGGTAAATAATTTTGAAGTATTTTTTGCCTCTTCCAGTCCTTCATCATATTTAATATCCCAGGTTTGTAACCTTAATGGCTCCAGACTGTTAACAGGATCAAATTGCAAAAATTTTTTGTGAGCTGTGTGGTTTTGGGGTCTCAGGTTTTTTTTAATCTGTCTATAAAATTTAAAAAATCAAATTAATTGCTGCAGCAACATTATGTTTTCTACATGTAGCTCATGCAGAGGGATAAACAATAGCATGGGAAGAGGAATTTAATCCCTTTTAACCTGGCTGGCTGGATTTCTGGTGCTACTGTGTTGTGACATTCATCTTAAGTATGAACCCAGTATGATGGCAGTATCCCTGATACTGACTACTTAGTGTAATCTTGCTAAATATTGAGGCTTCCAGGTGAAAGAGGTGAAGCCCTGAAGAAGGGTAGTTTTGTTTTTGAATGTCACAGAGAAGAAACATCAGATACCTTTGAAATGTTCATTAAACACAAATTAAATAAATGTGAAAGATACCCTTCTCTTTTAAGAAAAAAGTGTTTCTGAGGTTTGGATGGCTTTTTATTTTCTTTTTCATTTTTTCTGTTTAAAAGGTTTGGCCCAGGAAAAGCTAACATAGAGGGTTTTGTGGCAAGTGGTACTGGATTTGACTTTTAAATACTGTTGTTAATTTTCTTTTTCCAGAGTAAATCTAATATATCAAACAGGACATTTGTCATCCTATATGAGGAGCTGTTGAAGAACTTGAAGTTCTTGGCTCATTACTCCAATTTTGTCCTTAACTCAAATGCATTTTTTCCCTTTTTTTCAGATCACCAGGTTTTGGCATGTGCCTCACTGCAGAAACCATCAATGGCACTATTCTTAGTGCTGAGCTAGCCTCAAACCCTCAGGGCCAGGGAGCAGCTGTGCTTCCGGAGGAACTGGGCCTGAATTGTGCTAAGCTGCTGCTTGAGGAGGTCTACAGAGTAAGTGGCCAATATGTTTTGTGTGTATAGATGTAAGGGAAGGAGGTGATAAAATTGGTAAAGGGACAGGTGGTTTGGGGGCACCCTCAGAAAGGCTCAGATCCAAACAGAGAAATGATCTGATGCTGCCAGTGTCTTCTTCATCCGGGTAAAGGGTGGTTTTGAATGATTCCTTTAACAGTGTAATGACTTACTGGGGGTATGTAAATTCCAATATGTGAGATGTGTTACTGTGAATCACAGGAATGGCAAATTGTTTTCTTGTTGCTTTCTGTCTGCAGCAGAATTCAGTTAGCTTCTCATGGACTGTTACTTCTTTTTCTTAGAATAAGTTGGATGGGTAATATAGTGAATGCTTCTAAACTGGTGGTTGGAATGGGACACTGGGAGTGGGAGAACAGAGAAGGGAGCAGAAGGGGAAAAAACCCCAGCAGGCCTCCATGTTGACCACTTGTGATGATGATGACAAAGTCAAATGTGCTGAGAATTGTTGGTTGAATGAAGAATTGGCAGAATGGGTTGTTGGAAAGGAGCTAGGATGTTGTTTCCTTAAGTGCATCACAGTTTTCCTCAGCATAGTATTTTCTTCTTTATTACAATGGTTTTCATTTGTGGCAAGAATTTTAGTGGATGAGCAGCTTTCAGTCTTACAAATGATTTGGCAAATAACACCCTGATGAGTTTCTGATTTAATAATGAACCTTCCAACTGCTTTGTTTTGTATCTCCATGAATGTTAAAATAACTGGGTTTTAGTATTGATAAAATACATTTGGCCTTTAGGAGGCAGTCATCTACAAATTGTACTCATTGTTTAAAAAAAACTAGTAGTTACTCTGAACTGTAACAACCTGATGTGATTTTGCAAAGTGTTTAAACTGTCATTATTGAGATTCTGTATCAGGGAATGTAGTCAATTATAAAAATGCCCCTCAACCTTAAATCACATCCATACTTGTAGTAGATGGTTTATCTGTGCCCGTATAATTTGTTCCTTTCCCTGCTGCAAATCTTCAATCTGTTTGAATTATCAACTTTCAGTCTTCCATTAATATTTTGTTTTTGTTATTCAGTATATGCACCATGTTACTAAAGGACTTTTCTAGCCCAGGTTTCTTATGTCATAGAAATGCCACCAACGAAATGTTCTTCCTGGGTTTTTGGGTACAATCTAGACCCCTTGTATTTGAAAGTCTGACATGTGTAGAGAATGTAGTTACAACTAGTGACTGAAACATGTCTGTTTCTGCAATTATATAGTGTGATGTAGTTATTTTTATTTCAGGGGTAAATTGTAAAAGCCTTTTGGTACATTTTTTGCTTTGTGTAAATGTCTTGGAAAACATGTGCAGGTAGTCAGATGTCCAGAGGCATCAAAAATCCAGTTTCCACATACTTTTATCAGCAGCAATAGTTGTTTTTTTCCCTTTGAAAACCATTCAGCACTTGACAGATTAAACATAGTTAGGGAGTTTGTCCAGATGTTATGCTTAGTCTAGAGTAAGATGTCAGAGAACTTACGAAATGAAGAGGGCTGGAAAGGCCTAAAGCAGGTAACTTTCTGCTTTAGTGTACTGCAGTATTTTGAATATGGTGAGTCAAATTCTGCAACAGGTAGTGAGGATCTCAAGACAACACGAGAAGACATTTGAGGAGGAAGCAGGGTCAGGCAAGTCTGTGAATGATAAATTAATAGGCTGTCAGGTTTCAGTGTCTTTGAAGATGAGATTGTGAGTGAGTGAGGTTGTTAGCTGTGGCTTGCTATGGTACCGCTGGTGTGCCTGGAAGGCTTCTTTATGTGTGGGCGACTTCTGTCCAAGAGTGATGAATGCTGAGCACTGTACAGACTACTTGTCCTTCACTACAGCAGCTCACTGTGGAAAAGTTCTAGTTTGCTAGCGTTTTTGACTATTGTGCTACTTAGCCACTGGAGTGCTTAGTCATTACTTAGTGAATTCCCTTCTCCCTCCGTCATAGGCAATATGATGTGTTTTGTTAAGTAGTTTTCAGAAAACACACTTGAATTTATGTATGACACGTGGTCATACAGTGCTAGTCTGAATTTTGAAAGATAAGCTTTCTTTCTCATTTTCTTTCTTTTTTGTTTTTGTGGGGTTAGTTTGTTTTTTGTTTTGTGGTGGGCTTTTATAGGTGTTTGGTTTTTGGAGGTTTGTTTTTGTGTTTGTTTGGGGTTTTTTTTGTTAGGTCAGTTTGATTAGTGTTGAACCCAGAGAGGACATAAAAACATGTTGCAAAGTGCACAGTGTTTGTTTAGTTTTAATATACTAATTTTTTTATGTTTCTTTGCCTAGATAAGATGTTTAGTGAAGCTAAAATTTTGGGAAAGCAAGAGTAGAATGCTCTTAACAGACAGTCTTTAAGTTCCACATCTTTTTACACCACCTACTTGTTGAATTCAGGACTCAAGGGAGAATTTCTTTTCCTGTGTTTAGATCTTCTCTTGATGAGATTGTTTCACCATCTTTGTTTTTGCCTGTAGGTACTATGCTGCAGGAGCCAGGGAGGGTTGACCAGAAGAGGGTACCCTGAGAGCCCTGGAGATAATTCTCTGTAAAAGGGCTTTATATATGTTGGGGTCTCCCACAAATCTGCTGGAGTTCATTACTGTTGAAAGGTGCCCAGGAACACTTAGTAAAGTGCTTGCTATTGTGTAAACTTTACCACTTAGGAAATCTAAAGATTTGAGTCTTATTAAATGTCCTTTTACTAAACCTTCCAAAAAAAATACAGGTTTTACAATTCTTGGAATCAGCAGAGCTTTTTTAATGCACATTTGTTGATGAAAACATGTCAGAGCTGATTGACTAATAATAAGTGGCACAGTGCCTTAATTGCAGTGGCTCTGCAAGACAGGGCAATGGAGTGGCTGACTAGCATTGTCATTACAAATCCATATGCAGTTCTTTCTGAAGCTTAATTGTAGAAGGCCAGTAAGGATTTTAACTCTTGTCTTTGAAAGGCGTTGTTTATGGGAGCTTTATGTAGTGAGTAATTGGCAGAATGAAAAGGCCTGGAAGAGCTGGAAAAGGATTTAATTTTTATATTCTTTGTGATCATGAAAAATAGGGGAGTATGTATACCTGTTTAAGGCTGAATCCTTTAATGAAGGAAGGCCGAGTTGCTAGGGGACCTTGAAGAGGCAGGAGGACTAAGGCTGTTTCATTTAACTAGACTTAAAGTGAGTGAAGGATTTCACTGATGCCTTAATTTTCAAGATAATAATACTTCAGTGCGCTAAGGCTCTGCTCCATTCTTCTGGAGAAAAGCCCAAACCCCAAAAACCAAAACACAAACCCTCTGCAATAATTAGTCTCCACATGACAAATTACTGAGTCTTGCAAATATGTACCACACAGGTAAGGGAGGAAATTGTTTGTATGCCAAAATATAACTAACACTCAATCAAAGCCAAGCTTAAGCTCAGAAGAATAAACCTTTTTGAAACACTGTTGTCCAGTACCCAGAGTTGTGATATTTGTCTGTACGTGTCAGCTGTAGTATAACAGCATTTAAAAATGGATGGTATTTTAAGTGATCTGTGTCTAATTGCCACAGCTAGCTGGATCTAGCTCTCTAGTCAGTGTAAACAATAATGGAGAAACTGCCATAGACTGAATTAATACAGTCTGGAAGCTGCATTCTACATTGGTAACGAGTGCCAGCTATTTTGGAACAAACATACTTGGGCTCTGACTTTGTCCATCCCATTTCTTTTGGGAGGGTTGTTTGTAATTTTCTGACTCTTGAGTAAGTGGCAGGTGGATTGAAAAAAAACTTGGCCTCCTTGGGAGTGTTAAGTCCTTCATTTGGCAGAAGTTACTGTTCAGTCATTAGATTACAAGCAATAATTTAGTGTCGTTGTCTGGCAACTGCCTATGTGGGAATGGCGTTGCAAATGAGTGATTTAAGTCTCTTAAATCACTGGCAAAAGTGTCAGCAGAATCAAGTTTTGGTGTAAATTTGCTGAAGTGCAACAAAGTTTGATGGCAAGGTTCACTATTGCTTATGATGTAGATGAAGTACACAAAGAAAAATCAGATTAGAATGAATCTACAAGATTTATGCAGAGAATGAGAATACAAAAGGGTAAAGATGGAAAAGGATAAGGCTGCAAAAGGGGTAAGGGAGACCTTCCCTTTGGATTACAAGAGTGGACCCCTTGCCAATCATAGCCTCAGACTTGATCAACGATTTATGTCTAAAGGATGTAGCAGCATTTAATCATTGACTACTGGAATGCTGACACAATCAAAAACTTTTATAAAGTGCATGTGCACCAGTGCACGCAGTATGGGGAACAAACAAGATGAACTGGAGGCCTGCATGCAGTCACAGGGTTCTGATCTTACTGCGATTGCAGACATGGTGGGATAGTTCGTGTGACTGGAATGTTGTCTGAAAGGGCTACACCCTGCTCAGGAGAGACTGACCAGGAAGGCTGGGTGGTGGAGTTGTCCCCTGTGTGAGGCAACACCTGGAATGTGTTGAGCTCTGTCCTGGGGTGGACGATGAAGGAGTTGAGAGCTTATGGGTCAGGATAAAAGGGCAGACTAGTAAGGGTGGCACTGTTGTGGGTGTTTGCTGCCTGATCAGGAGGAGGAAGCAGATAAGGCCTTCTACAGGCAGCACGAAGCAGCCTCAAAGTCACAGGCCCTCATTCTTTAGGGGGGAATTTAACTACCCTACCATCTGCTGCAGAACCAGCACAGTGCAACACAAACAGCTCAGAAGGTTCACGGAAAGCACTGATGACCATTTCCTGACACAGGTAGGGGAGGATCCCACAGGGAATAGTGTGCTGCCCAACTCATATTAACAAACAGGGAAGGCCTTGCTGGAGGTGTGACCATGAGAGGGTGGAGTTCAGTACTGGATGAGGATGGAGCAGAGCAGCAAGTAAGCTTACAGCCATGGACTTCAGGAGAGCTAACTTTAGCTTCTTCAAGGACCTTCATGGAGAATGTCATGGGAACAAGCCCTGTAGGGTCCAAGAGGCCCTGAGGGGTCCAAGAGAGTTGATTGATATTCAAGGATCACTTCCTCCAGGCTCAACAATGCTTCCAAATGTGCAAGAAGTCAGGCAAAGGGGAAAAGAGATTTGCATGAATAAATAAAGAACTCCTCTCATTATGAAGGGTAAGCAGGAAATACACAGGTGCTGGAAGCAAGGTCAGGTCACTTGGAATGAATATTGAGAGGTTGTCAGCGTCTGTAGAAATGAGACAAGGAAAACCAAGGTCCACCTGGAATTAAGTCTGGCAAAGAATGTCATGGACAACAAAAAAGGCTTTTTTCAAATACATGAATAACAAAAGGAAAGAGGATAATATGGGCCTGATACAAAAAAGGAGTAGGACTCTGTTAACGGAGGATGCAGAGGAGGCAGAGTTAGTGAATGCTGCCTTGGCATAGGTCATCACTGACAAGACCAACCCTCAGGCATCTCTGACCCAGGAGACAAGGGAGAAGGAAAGTTGAAGGAAGACTTTCCCTTAATCAAGGAAGTTTGAGTGGGTTTGAGTCAGGCAAACCTGGCATCCACAAGTCTATGGGCCCTGATGGGATACACCCACAAGTGCGGAGAGAGCTGATGGACACCAAAGCTGGGCAATTTACAACCGTCTTTGAAATGCTGTGGTGATCTGGGGAGGTGCCTGAGGACTGGAAGAAAGCAAATGTCGCTCCAGTCTTCAAGAAGAGCAAGAAGGACAACGCAAGAAACTACCAATCAGCCTCACATCAATCCCTGGAAAGGTGATGGAGTGCGTCATTCTGGAGGCCATTTCTATCTGCATGAAGTGCAAGAAAGTGAACAGGAATAGTCAGCGTGGATTAATTAAAGGTAAATCATACTTGACCAACCTGCTTCCCTTCTATAATGAAACAAGTATATGGATGGATGAGGTGAAAGCAGTGGATGCAGTCTACCTTGACTTCAGCAAGGCTTTTTACACTGTCTCTCACAACGTCCTCGTAGGCAGACACAGGAGATGAGGGCTGGATGAGTGGACAGTGAGGTGGATTAAGATCTGGCTGAATGGGACATCCCAGAGGGCTGTAATCAGTGGTGAAGGGTCTGGCTGGAGGCCTGTCATTAGTGATGCTTCCAACGGTTCAATATTTGTCCAGTATTGTTTAATTTCTCCATCAATGACTTGGATGAAGGGGCAGATGCCTCCTGAGTGAGTTCACTGATGATGCAAAGCTGGAAGGAGTGGTTGGTACCCCAGAGGGCTGTGCAGCCCTTTAGAAGGACCTCGACAGACTGGAGAGGTGGGCAGAGCAGAACTGTCTGAGATTCAACAAAGACAAATGCTGAGTCCTGCCCCTGGGGAGGAATAACCCAGGCACCAGCACAGGCTGGGGCTGATCTGCTGGGGAGCAGCTCTGCGGATCCTGGTGGG
>VZRL01004766.1:72653-101200 GCA_013397895.1 Origma solitaria
ACCAGCACAGTGCAACACAAACAGCTCAGGAGGTTCACGGAAAGCACTGATGACCATTTCCTGACACAGGTAGGGGAGGATCCCACAGGGAATAGTGTGCTGCCCAACTCATATTAACAAACAGGGAAGGCCTTGCTGGAGGTGTGACCATGAGAGGGTGGAGTTCAGTACTGGATGAGGATGGAGCAGAGCAGCAAGTAAGCTTACAGCCATGGACTTCAGGAGAGCTAACTTTAGCTTCTTCAAGGACCTTCATGGAGAATGTCATGGGAACAAGCCCTGTAGGGTCCAAGAGGCCCTGAGGGGTCCAAGAGAGTTGATTGATATTCAAGGATCACTTCCTCCAGGCTCAACAATGCTTCCAAATGTGCAAGAAGTCAGGCAAAGGGGAAAAGAGATTTGCATGAATAAATAAAGAACTCCTCTCATTATGAAGGGTAAGCAGGAAATACACAGGTGCTGGAAGCAAGGTCAGGTCACTTGGAATGAATATTGAGAGGTTGTCAGCGTCTGTAGAAATGAGACAAGGAAAACCAAGGTCCACCTGGAATTAAGTCTGGCAAAGAATGTCATGGACAACAAAAAAGGCTTTTTTCAAATACATGAATAACAAAAGGAAAGAGGATAATATGGGCCTGATACAAAAAAGGAGTAGGACTCTGTTAACGGAGGATGCAGAGGAGGCAGAGTTAGTGAATGCTGCCTTGGCATAGGTCATCACTGACAAGACCAACCCTCAGGCATCTCTGACCCAGGAGACAAGGGAGAAGGAAAGTTGAAGGAAGACTTTCCCTTAATCAAGGAAGTTTGAGTGGGTTTGAGTCAGGCAAACCTGGCATCCACAAGTCTATGGGCCCTGATGGGATACACCCACAAGTGCGGAGAGAGCTGATGGACACCAAAGCTGGGCAATTTACAACCGTCTTTGAAATGCTGTGGTGATCTGGGGAGGTGCCTGAGGACTGGAAGAAAGCAAATGTCGCTCCAGTCTTCAAGAAGAGCAAGAAGGACAACGCAAGAAACTACCAATCAGCCTCACATCAATCCCTGGAAAGGTGATGGAGTGCGTCATTCTGGAGGCCATTTCTATCTGCATGAAGTGCAAGAAAGTGAACAGGAATAGTCAGCGTGGATTAATTAAAGGTAAATCATACTTGACCAACCTGCTTCCCTTCTATAATGAAACAAGTATATGGATGGATGAGGTGAAAGCAGTGGATGCAGTCTACCTTGACTTCAGCAAGGCTTTTTACACTGTCTCTCACAACGTCCTCGTAGGCAGACACAGGAGATGAGGGCTGGATGAGTGGACAGTGAGGTGGATTAAGATCTGGCTGAATGGGACATCCCAGAGGGCTGTAATCAGTGGTGAAGGGTCTGGCTGGAGGCCTGTCATTAGTGATGCTTCCAACGGTTCAATATTTGTCCAGTATTGTTTAATTTCTCCATCAATGACTTGGATGAAGGGGCAGATGCCTCCTGAGTGAGTTCACTGATGATGCAAAGCTGGAAGGAGTGGTTGGTACCCCAGAGGGCTGTGCAGCCCTTTAGAAGGACCTCGACAGACTGGAGAGGTGGGCAGAGCAGAACTGTCTGAGATTCAACAAAGACAAATGCTGAGTCCTGCCCCTGGGGAGGAATAACCCAGGCACCAGCACAGGCTGGGGCTGATCTGCTGGGGAGCAGCTCTGCGGATCCTGGTGGGTAACAAGTTGTCCATAAGCCAGCAGTGTGTCCTGGTGGCCAAGATGGCCAATGGTATCCCTGGGGCATTAGGAAGAGCATTGCCAGCAGGTTGAGGAAGGTGATCCTGTCCCTCTGCTCAGCCCTGGTGAGGCACACCTGGAGCGCTGTGCCCAGTTCTGGACTCCTCAGAACAAGAGAGACATAGAGCTCCTGGAGCAGGTCCAGAGGAGGATGACAAAGATGATTGAAGGACTGGAGCATCTCTCTTATGAGGAAAGGCCAAGAGAGCTGGGCCTATTTGGTGCTGAGAAGAGATGACTGAGAGGGGACCTTATCAATATATATGGGTGGGTGCCAGGAAGATGGATTCAGGCTCTTCTTGGTGGTGCCAGGCAATAGGGCAAGAGGCAATGGACAGAAATGGATGCACAGGAAGTTCCACCTGAACATGAGGAAGATATTTTTACATATCCTTTATAGTGCAGGTGATCACACACTGGAACAGGTTGCCCAGAGAGGTTGTGGAGTCTCCCTCACTGGAGATATTAAAGAACCTGGATGCAATCCAGTGCCATGTACTTTGGGGTGATCCTGCTTGAGCAGGGAGATTGGATCAGCTGACCTGTGTGATCCCTTCCAATCTTAACCATTCTATGATTCTGTGACTAACATTTACAAAATGATTCAGTAAGATTTACTATAAGCACAATAGTAACTTATGTGTAAATTAAGTAACATTCATACTACACTTGCTGTAGTGTATTTAAATCAATATATACATGCGCACACATAGACACAAAGAAGTATGTAAAAAGCTTAAAAATTCCTAAGTTTAGTAAAATATTTACATTCAGATGACTTTGTACTTTTCAGTGGGTAGAGGGTTAAGCTTGAGGGTTGAGTGTATCAGCCCAGGCCCCGCCAAAAGGTGATTGTTCTCCAAGTATCGAAGACTTGAGGGTTGTTGAGCTTCAAGAGGTGTACCACTTAGAGGAAGGTGCTGGTGCAGCCTGCTGTGCCCCAGGAGAACTCAAAGACCCTCGCTTAGTACTGCTGCCTGCAGGGTTGTGAGATGCTTGGCCTTCTCTCATTCTCCAACCTGGACAGAATCTGGGTCAGTTGTTACGAGAATTTTCCTCAAAAGGTGCAGTAACAATAATACTGTTCCACCTGAGCTATGATTTAGACAAAAATAGTGTTCCAAGGCTGTCCAATAGAAAACAGCAGTTTTCCAATAGAAAACAGTTCCTAGGCAGAAGTTCCTAGGAACAGACATTTGTTTCTGATAAGCTCAAGAGGTGCTTAACTGTCCATGAGCCATTAATCAAGGTCAAGGTCTAATGAGAATTCCTGAGGACATCATAGAGTGGCCCAAGGGGACAGGGGGGAATGCATCACCACAAATGGGCATAACACATTGCTACTGCACAACAGTACTGGGGATGACTGACTCACTGCAGGAGGAGAGCTTATGTAAGCAGTTGGGACATGATGGATGCATCGTGTTTTGATATATTGCTTAGGACATGATTGACTCCATGCTGACTGAAGCTTTTGTATAAATTTGGTTGTAAAAGTAGATACTGTATAATGTTTTCAGCTGTAGAGAAACAAAAAAAACGAACTCAGAAAACGTGAAGTTTTCATTCAAATGATAAGGAGCATTTTGAATTATTAACCAAACTACAAATACAGAAAGTCCAGTGTCAAGAATACTCCTTACCAAACTCTTACCTGCTTCTTACACATGTTTCTCATTGGCTGATACAGCTGGTGAGAGCTGTGGCTCTAGATTGCACCAGCAAATTCTGCAGGTACCTTGTTCACTCGCACCAGCAAGTTCTGCAGGTACCCTGTTCACTCAAGATAAAGCACCATTTTTATCAGTCCCATAGAAGGCATTAGGTTGAGTACGTGAACTTCACTTTGGTATGGCAGATTCACACAGTTAAAAGGGCAAGTACTGCTGTAAGAGCATATTTTAGGAGTTGTGTCATGGTAGTGAATGTAATGAAGCTACTAACATTGTTGTGTAGTTCATTGCATGAAGTGCAGAGACTTTTTTTCAAAAGAATGGATCTGATGCTTGCCACACAGAAGCAAGGCCGTCTTGAAAATTAAATCTTCAGTAGCCCCTCCCCTTGGACAGGTTCTCCTTTCTGCCTCTCACTGAATGAATGTGCTGAGGTTGTCACATTGTCTGACTTTCTTAATCTATGTAGTCCAAAATTTATTTTGTCCCTTGCCTTTTCGGATAGTGTTATCTCTTGAAAGAATGATAGGTTACCTTCCTTGTCCACAAAGGTAACTGTCAGTTTACCTCACTATAGAATTTGGTTTACAAAAGATGAGTTTTTAGTTTGGACTCTCCAGAGAGCCTATTTGGAGGACTTAGCATTCGGCCTAATGCAGCAGAAAACTGTTCACAGATTTCATGTGGCTGTGGATGAGGATGAATATAAGGACAGTCCAAAATAATGTCAAATATTTCTTCTGTTTTCAGAGTTTTTGCATATCAGTAGTCGGTAAATTTTCTCTACAGCAGTCTTGACTGAAAGTATCCTGTTAACTTTCTATTTCAGCTTTGTAGACAATTCTTATTTCTAATTCTAGCCTTCCAATTCTAGTTTATGTATGCTTCATAGTACACACCTTCCATATACAGAACAATTTACCATGCACAAATGACTCAGTGCAGTCAACTATCTACAAGAGTATGTGTGTTTCTACTTAATTTTATGCATGGCGCATTCACTTAGCAATTAAAAAAATCTTGCATTTTAATTATGGAGGGGAAATGTTTTACGAATGTAAACCCACAAAAGTTAGCTGCAAGGGTTTATGTGGATAAGTTCTAAACAGCTTTTAACTTCCCGATTCGCACCTGTTAACACTGAGCTATTTGTCCAAATAAAACTTTATTGTTATCATAGAGTGCTGGAATTCATGGTATCTTCAAGTGAAACTAATACCTCTTTTCAATTTACTGCAAAGAAATTCTTCCATGTTTACATTCTGTAATGTTAAAACAGATTAGGAGGGATGTTTAATGTGACCTTCTTACTGGGTTTTGTTTTAGTTCTGTTCCTTTCCCAGCCTGCCATGTGAAATTAATTTGTCATTATTAAAAAATCTAGATTTTTATCTTCATGGCTCTTAAAAATTGGGAGTGGTATTTCAGCCTTTTAAGCATATCTTTTGCCTTTGTTACACGCATCCCAATTTCTGGTTTGTACAGGGATTAATTATTAAAACATTTTGGTTTGCAGGGAGGCTGTGTGGATTCAACAAATCAGAGCCTTGCTCTGCTCCTTATGACCCTTGGACAGCGGGATGTTTCCAAAGTCCTGTTGGGACCTCTGTCTCCATACACGTAAGTTGTTTTGTTCAGTTCAATTACACAGTCTTGTTTTAATTCACAGCTATGAATTATATATGAAAGACTTTGCCTATGGTTACAAATAGAACAGCTTGTACCTGACTTCAAATGAGACAAGTGGTGTAAGTTGCCTAGAGTTTGTTTCTACACATTAGATGAGTCTCTTCCTGTCCTATATTATTCCTTTCCTGAGAATTGCAGAGACAGGGTTTATTGATGGTTCTTGACCTGGAATGTATGTGTACATCAGTTTGCTTTTCCTTGGCTAGTGTACACTACTATGTTTTCCCTAGTGATCTCTCTGTAGCTGTGTCATTAAATGTCATATTTCAAATGGCTAGCCAAACTCCAAAGCTGTGATTTTTCTTAGGAAACAGCTTAAGACTTCAATTCATGGAGCTCTGTGCTATTTGAAGGTTTTATCCCTATAGGGCAGCAGAATCCTATCTGGGCCTTCAGTCTCAGTTTTTATTACAGCTTTGTTGACACTTGGTAGTTGTTCAAAGGATAGAAAAAGACTAAATTTCCTACATTGCTAGTTGTAAATACAGGTTACAGAATCAGAGTCATCAAGGTTGGAAAAGACATCCAAGATCATGAAGTCCAACTTTTGACTGAACACTATTTCTCAACTAGACTGTAGTGCTAGGTCTGGTTGTTTCTTTAACACTTCCACAGATTGTGACTCTACCACCTCCATGGGCAGCCCATTTCAATGCTTAACAACCCTTGCAGTGAAAAAACTTCTTCCTGATGTCCAACCTGAACCTTCCCTGGTGCAGCTTGAGGCCGATGCTCTAATCCTGTCACTTGTTGCCTGGTAAAAGAGACTGACCCCCATCTGGCCACAACCTCCTTTCAGGCAGTTGTAGAGAGTGATAAGGTCCCCCCTGAGCCTCCTTTTCTGCAGGCTGAAAAACCCCAGCTCCCTCTGTCACTCCTCACAGGACTTGTGCTCCAGACCCTTCCCCAGCTCCATTGCCCTTCTCTGGACACTCTCCAGCCCCTCAATGTCTTTCTTGTACTGAGGGGCCCAGAACTAAACACAGGATTTGAGGTGCAGCCTCACCAGTGCCAAGCACAGGGGACAATCCCTGCCCTGGCCCTGCTGGCCACACCATGGCTGATCCAGGCCAGGATGCCATTGGCCTTCTTGGCCACCTGGGCACAGCCTGGCTCATGTTCAGCTGCTGTCACAGCACCCCCAGGGCCTTTTCCCCTGGGCAGCTTTCCTGCCACTCTGCCCCAGCCTGTGGCACTGCCCGGGGCTGTTGTGACCCCAGGGCAGGACCAGCCCTGGGCCTTGTTGAACCTCACCCCCTTGGCCTTGGCCCATGGCCCAGCCTGTGCAGAGCCCTCTGCAGAGCCTTCCTGCCCTGCAGCAGATCAGCACTCACACCCAGCTGGGTGTCACCTGCAAACTCACTGAGGGTACACTCGATCCCCTAGTCCAGGTCATCAGTGAAGGTATAAAACAGAACTGGCCCCAGTACTGAGCCCTGCAGATCACTGGCCACCAGATGGATGTAACTCCATCCACCACCATGCTCTGCACCCAGCTATACAAATGGAATTTACCCTGTGAACAGTGTACCTGTCCAAGCCAAGGGCTGTTACTATAGTTCCCTAGGTTCTCCTACTGGCCCTTCTGGTGTGGGCATCACACTGGCCGACCTCCAGTCCTCTGGGACCTACTCACTTAGCGAGGATGACGCTACATGATGGAGAGCACCTTGCTGAGCTCTTCTGCCAGCTCCCTCAGTACCCTTGGATGAATCCCATCCAACCTCATAGACATGTGAGTGTCTAAGTTGTACAGCCAGTCACTAACTAGATCTTCCTGGATTACAGGAGATCTATTCTGCTCCCTGAGCCCCCATTCAGAGGGCTGGTTACCCTGAGGACAAGTCTTACTCTTAAAGACTGAGGCAAAGAAGACATTAAGTACTTTAGTCTTTTCCTCATCCTTGATGACAGTGTTCCACTCTGTGTCCAATAAAGCATGGAGATTTTCCTTGGCCCTTTTGTTTTTAATGTATTTATAAGAACACTTTTTTATTATCTTTCACAGCAGTGGCCAGATTGAGTTCTAGCAGAAACTGGTTAGGGAAACCATGTTCATTATCAAAAATTTAATTTATCAGACTTGCAAGTGATTTACTGGATCACAGCTATTTCTAGATACTGAGCAGCTTTTCTTTAGACAAATGAAGGGAGGTTTGTTTAGCTGACAATGGCATCAAACAGTAAGAGTATGAACTGTCCTTTTTCGGTTATCATGGTACCGGTGCTGTATACGTGAAAGGTACAGTACTGTGATAACTGAAGAATGATGGTGCCATCACATGAGAGCTAGAAATTACCTAACTGCTCTTCTCAACCCCTGATACCTTGGAAACAACAACCATCAGATTTTGAAGGGAAAACGGGGAAGTGTCCTATTGCACAGAGGGGACGTAATTCCCTGTAAAGTAAGTATTCACATGGAAGGTTTCTGAAGAGTAGATAGTAGTGTATGAAGTTCACAGTTAAGCATATGAAAGAATCCAATCACTTTTCATTGTATTTTTTTATTTCTTACTCTTTTTTATTCTATGAAAATAAAGCAAATGCACTATTTATGTATGTATGCCTTGCTTTATGAGCAGGCTTGCTTATGCTCAAGTTGGTGGGTTGTCACTTCTTCTAAGCTAGGTGTATGCAGCAGGGATAAAGGTCAGGACCACACATCCTGGAGAAGCGGATCATCAAATCGGTGATTCTGAGAGAATCTGTGACTCATCAGTCCTGTGAGGATCTGTTCAAATATAATGCAGCTTTTTCTGCAGCACCCCATGCTCTCAACTAGGGCTGCTTATAAAGGACTGGTAGATTTGGCTCCCAAGCAACTCATTGGATACGCAAGCTTTATGAAGTAAATTGCAGTATTGTCATGTTCAACATCATTGTCCCTTCTTTTCTCTCTCAGAGCTGTGACATCTCTGCGTTCTACAGAATCTGAAGCTATTTAAAAGCTATGTTATGCTAGATTGGCTTCCCTGTCCAGCATAATGTATCGTGAATGTGACAGTTCAGCTGGTTGCTGAGAGCACCACATGGGGACATGGTGCTTTGGAGTATGTCCATCAGAATGAGGAAAATTTCTCTGAGATTTGTGTATTTTCATGGGAGACATCCTTTGCCTCCACCAATGAAGGGGAGTGCAAGGGCAGGCACTACCATGAGCAGGGCTGTCCTGAGTGGCAGTGAGGACACCAGGCTGCATAACTAGTGGCTGTCCGCATTACTCCTTTCTTAGAGTTGATATTTCACTGCAGTGCCTCTCTGTCAGCCTGAGGTTAAAATCAGATGCAGGGTGCTGGCCATGCCACTAACTCACAGAGGTCAGTCTGGCAGGACAGACCTGTCTGCGTGCTGGTGGATCCGTATGGGCCAGGGGTATGTGAAGGACAGCAACAGGAAAGCCTGAGTGCCCCAACCCTTGTCTTTGCAAGGGTTTAGGGGCTTCGAGGGGTGGATGATGGTGCCTCTGCGCAGCCAAGCTGACACCTGGGAGTTGTTCCCCTGACCAGCGATGCCCACCCCCAGCTCCTCGGTCTTTCTCCTGCTGGGAAGGGCTCTGTCAGGAGCAGTGCTGGGGCTGCCCGTGCTGCCAGGCGAAGCCTTGTGCAGGCCCCAGGGCAGCTGAACCACAAACGCATTGCTGGTGCACAGGTCTTCTCTCACACTGATCTTATGAGTTGGTTGCTTTGCCCTGACACATGAAGTTTTTGTGTACTTTTTGGTAATCCTTAGCAGGTTTTGGGGAAGAGACAGCACTTAGATAAACAGGCTTTTTACTCTTGTTGTTGTTCTTGGCTGTAAGACCTCCGGTGTGACTCATGTAGCTGTCCCTGCACCTAAAGAGCAATGTTCAGCTCTGCCTTGTTCTTGCCTGAACACACAGTGTAAATTTTCAGCAAAATAAATCTTCTTTGTACCTTTCACCCCGCCCCCCCCGCCCCAGCCTGTGCATGTGTGGTGCAGCCTGCACTCTTATTTGAGGTGCCAACACACAACCCAGATCAACCTCAGATCTAATGCAAACCTGCTTTCTGTCATGTACCCCTACCCCCACCTCTTTCTCTCCTAGTTTCAGGGCTCTTACCACTTGTTCTTCTGCTGCTACAAGACAGAACTGGCCCTTTGCTGCTTCTTCTTTCTCCCCTGATGTCCCCAGGGAGCCTCATGTTCGCTTGTGCTCCAGTGAGCCTTTCCCATGTACATGGAGGCTGATATTTTTCTCACTCTGCCTTTATTCAAAAGGGAGAAGAGGCACATATGCAGGGTAGCCCGCCTGTGTGCAAAGAGAGGTGTGGACTGAACTGATCCCACCAACATGTTGCAGAGTTTGCTATTCACCTCTTAGAATTTTTCCCTGAGTTTCTGGCTCCACACTGCCTCTGGCATTTGTACAGTTTATTCTGTGCCCTCCTTGCAGTTCAGCATGCCACTCCTGCTGTTTTGGGCTTGGCTGCTTTCTTGTCACACTGCCAGAGCCCTGTGAGAGGACCCAGCTAAGGAGAAGGCTGATACAGAGCTTGTTGCCTGTCAGCTTTACTGAAGCATTTGAGCCAGCATATGCCCGTTTGCCTATTATAGCTGCAACCAGAAACCTTGCAGTTGGGGAGGCATGGAAGAATAGGTGATTTTCAGCTTTTCCTTTCAACTGTTAATCCATTTGAGAGATGAGAAAGCTGGTGTCTGTACTGAGGCAAGTTACCAGTCCAGGAGGGTGCAGTAGAAAGTATACATAGCATTCACCCTGCAGAGGTATTCAGCAGATTGCCCCAGAGATAAGTCAGATCATCCCAATCAGACACCGGTATGGGTAAAGCACTCTCTCTCTGTCTGGCTCCTGCCATTTCCCTCCTCTCCTGTGCATATATCTGAGTGCAGGAGCAGCAGCATGCCCAGCTCAAGCGTATAAAGCAATTTTATTCCTGTGGTTTTCATTGTACTTCTTCACAATTTCTTTGAATATGAGTTGGCAGGAGGCTTTCAGAGGCCTCATGATGTCACAGTGGGGACAGTTCTACCCTTTTGGTCTCCTGCTTCCCATTTTGTGGGTACTTTCTCTCGATTTTTTGTAATGATGTATGTGTGATTAGCTTACGATTATGCTTTCAGCATGTAGAGCAGATGCTTTTTTCAGTATGCTAGACAGGCAAATGTGTTAACTAGATGTCCACATTCCCTTTCTTTAAGAAAAACACATACCAGTTGCTGGAGGAGATTAAATCTTAGTTCAAGACTGCAGACTTGCTTGTGGCCATGACTGGAGGCATCCAGACTTCTGTCAGAAGCAATTACAAATTTTCTTTTGTAGTCTTTTGGTGTAATTGTTTGTTCCCTCTTTTGGAGAAGCCAGTAAAAATGTTTTCTTGGCTGTTTTTGATTTTGTTCTTTTTTTATAGTTTTTCATGTTACTCACCATCCAGTCAGTGTTTGTTAAGGATCACTGTGATTGTTTAGTTTCTTCATGCCTTTCTTTCTGAAATGATGAAACATCTTTTTCCCGAAAATGACAAAACAGGAAGAATTCTGAGTCTGAATGTAATTCTAATGAAATGTTTAACCAAGAAGTGGAGAGATTAGTAATACAAATCAAACACATGCTTTAGGATCTCAAAGTATGCCCCCAGCCTTTTGGCTATCCCTGTCTATGTTTTATTTCTGCTTTAAACATTGAGCAGGGGAAAGGAGAATCATGGGTTGGTATGGGGTTCATATAGAACCCTCTCTGATGAAGAGTCAGCATGAGGAGTAAATGACCTTGCCTTGCTACATTTCTCTCTTTTCTTCTTCCCTCACCATTTTGTCCTGCTGTATTTCCAGCCATTGCCTCTCTCTGCTTATATAGAGAGTGCAGAGCTTTCAGTAGGAGTCACGGGCCACTTCTACAACACAGGTGAGAACAGTGGAGCCTGAAGCCTTGTTTCTCTGTACTGAGCAATATTTTTATATCTCATTCACCATTCTCATTGCTGGAATCTGTGTTAGTACATACTGCAAATGCACTTTCTATCTTGTTTCTTAAACTGTGTTATTTTCTCTCCCTCAGGATTGAGTTTCTGCGACACCTGAGAAGCTTCTTCCAGATCATGTTTAAAATTGAAACAAAGACCCCTGAGGAAGAGCACATGGGTGGGGAGAAAGTCTTAATGACATGTGTTGGCATTGGATTTTGCAACCTTAGTAAAACTATAAGATAAAAAACATCTACAGACGTCATAAAAGACAGAAAATGCTGCAAAAGATCTAAAAAAACCCACCTGTCTCTGTACTTATTCTGGCATAGGGAGACCTGTGATAACTCCAATGCAGGGATACCTAAGCCCACTGCATGTAAACAATAAACTGACTTCAGACTGTTTAGATCTGTGCTATTTATAAATGCAATGCCAGTATTCTGTGCTGCTTGGAGTGGCTCTCTGGAGTCTGAGCTGACTTGGGACTCCCTGCACTGTATTCCACTGAATGGGACACAAGTGTCTCATGTCACTGTGCTCTCAAGCCTTAATGAGGTGAGTGCTCTGGTTTTATGTATTTACTGATTTCACTCATAGTTTTTCTGAAAGGTTTAGATAGAGACGGAAAACAAAATTGACCAAAACAAGCTTTGCATTGCAAAACAAATGATCACAACAGAAATGTTAGATTCTTGAGGTAATTGCAGAGATAATATTGGCATGAAAATAAAAGTAAAGGTATGACAGTAATTCTTTGTTTATACATTGTTTGTGTGTAGAATTTATCAGATGCTCCATTCCAGTTTACATTTACTAAATTCACAGAATCACCAAACAGTCTGAATTGGAAGGGACCCAGAAGGATCATAGAGTACAACTCAAGTGAATGGCCTCTACAGGGACAAACCTGTGGCCCTGGCATTATTAGCACCATGCTTTAACCAGCTGAGCTCATCTCAGAGTTGCAGTTTCACAGGAAGAATTAAATATCTGTCTTTTATTTTTCCTAATGTTAGAATACTGCAGAAGAGATCACAGCCTATACTGACTTATTTTAGACTCTTTTACAAAGGTGGGCGTGGAAGGAGAAACCTCCATGACAGCTTTTGACTTATCACATACATTGTTTTTAAGTTTGTTTGGCATGCTGTGCATGTGGTTCACAAGTAGTTGTGCAAAGTAGCAAAAACAGCTGTAGGCTTTGAGGAAGAAAAATACATTCAGTTAAACCGTCATATTTTGTTCACCTGATCCAGTTTTAAAGTGCTGATAATGCTGCACTGCTTGGATTCACAGATGCAAAGAAGTTTCTGCCAGGTTATAAATATTTACCCATGGAAGGCTTTTGGTAGATTCCAGGCAAACCTGCTGAAGTTAATGCTGAACTCATGACACAAGGGAAGAAATTTATATTTTACTTCAGACTATACTTAGTGTGTCTGGAGTAAAATAAAACTGTATCAAAGGCTGGTATATAGACAGAGCAAATGCTAGTGACTGTGTTACAGTGGTTTTACAAACTTTATCTGATGCCACTATAAAGTGGCATAACCTCTGTATTATGGTGAATGTATATTGGACCCAAAAAGGACTTTGACAAAGGTTCAGTTTTGTTAACTGTTGCAGGCCATGTGAGTAATTTTTTTACTGTACTTTGTTCTTGTTGCAATCTGTCAGACATGTTTTGGAAAAATAAAATATTTTATTCCTAAATAAGGTTTTATTTCCCTTTAAAGCAAACTAGACAACAACTGGAGAAAAAAAAAAGCTTGGAAATCTTTCCTGAGCCCTTCATAAGATTAATGGCTATCTTCAACTGATACATCAAAGAAACAGCTTTGGGAGTTGCCAAAGAGGGAGGAAGGAAAAGGGCAAAGCCATTCTCATACTAGCTTTTCAAAATTTGACTTGCAGTTAAAGAAACCCTAAATAAAACAATAGGATGTGAAATAAAATAACTTGACTGTATTTTTTACATTTCAAGTTAGAAAAAGGTATGGAGGCAAAAAAGAATTTACATAGCTCCCTTCTGTCACTATGTAATGAAAAGACTAGAAATTTATGAATTAAAATTACCCAAAATATGAGGGGTCACTGATCCAAAAGGTGAAATGTACAAGCTAAAATTAATAGCCACTAGAATAAAAATACAAAGCTTATATTAATTCAAGATTCAAGTTTGTGCCACAGCTCAGATTTCCAAAAGGTGCCTAAATAAAAATTTGGAAGTATTGTCACAACTTCAAAAATGAAAAGCTTTATTATTTTTAAGATTACCTATAAAGCTGTGTTTTTCCAAATGTTACAGTTGCACCAGGCATAGAGAAGGCAATTAAAGTTGCCCAGGTAGCAGATTCTTCAGCAAAAATTATGTGACACAATTACTTGTACTTATCTCACTGTTAAAGTTGGACTGGTAACTCTTAGCCCTACTGTAAATTGCAAAGCTCTACAGCACAACGCTTGCTGCAACTCTGAATTTGCTCATTGTTTTACAGAGAAAAAGAAAAGTATATTAAACAAATATGTTTTTCTAGAACAGTCACTCTCCGGAGAAACAGGAACAATTCCAGAGGAGGTTTTAGGTTAGAGCTTTCTTAAAATTATTTGGCCTTCATAGGCTGGGAAAAGTACTTATTAGAAGGAAATCCTGCAGATAAAAACTGTTTGTTTATTGGCAGAACAGCAATTAACATCTGTTCTGGTGGTTGGATCACACAAGCAGTAAGATAACTAATTTTAGAGCTGGACAGAGGAAATTAACTTTTGGTGAAAAAAATTCATAGTGTTGGTAGCCACAGACTTTACAGTAAAAATGATAGTTACTAGGAGACACATCTTTCATCTCAGTCTACCCATGGCAGAGTAATACTCAGATAACTTAAATTTGAAGTGATTAGCTATACATGAATAATTCTGTACTCTGAACAATCCATTAGCAACTTAGTTAATCCCTTTGGGTGAACAGCTCTGATCATAAGATTGGAATGGTTTGGGTTGGAAGAGATCTTAAGGATCTAGTTCCGCCACCCCCCCAACCAAGTTGCTCAAAGACCCATTTAGTCTGGCCTTGAACACTTCCAGGGATTGGGCATCCACGTCTACTCTGTGCAACCTGTTAGAGCAGCTCACCACCCTCACAGTAAAGAATTTCTTCCTAATATCTAATCTAAACACACCCTCTTTCAGCTTAAAGCCATCACCCCTTGTCCTGTCACTACATACACTTTTAAGAAGTTCCTTTCCAACTTACCTTTAGGTTCCGTTAGGTTCTGAAAGGTGCTATAAGGTCCCCACAGAGTCTTCCCCAGGCTGTACAAACCCAAATCTCAGCCTATCCTCATAAGGAGGAGAGGTGCTCCAACGCTCAGATCATCATGGTGGCCCTCCTGTGGACTTGCTCCAATCCATCCAGGTCTTATGCTCAGGGCCCCAGAGCTGGATGCAGCACTGCAGTGGGGGTCCCACAAGAGTGGCAGTCACAGTGGTGATGTGAAACGTATTTGTAAAATATTCCCTAGACTTGCATCTCCTGCCAACTGTGTAATACTTTCTTCTGTGAAGCTATGATGGTAGTTTGACTGCATGTTCTGTGGTTATGTTAGAAAATTCACACTAACCTGCTGTAGGACAGGTTCTGGAGTAGAAGAGATTATACTGGAAGCAAAATTGTTTCATTCCAAGCCAGTGCACTTTACCGAAGGCATATGGCTAGAAGCCAGTGCAATAACTGTCTGGGGAAGCACACAGTAGGTAAGTTAGCTAGGCCAAAACAGTAAGTACATGGCTGCCTTGGGTAATGTTTTCAAAATGGTGTTTATGTTACTGCCAGAATATAGATACTTTCTCTCTTCTTCCTCTTCCCCATGGTAGATACGAATTTTTTTTCAAGCCACTGAGGCATAATTCTCTGCTTGCAAGCACTGACATTCACTTTCCTGTTTTTCAATCATACTCTTGAGAGAGAAACCAGAGGGAAAAAAAGAAAGAAGAAAAGAACCAGTTTTCAGGAAGCATAATTTTGCCTATGAGTTTATTTCTCTCTCTCTTTTTTTTTTATGGCCGTCTCCATGCTTTTATTTTGTACGTCTGATGTGTGTCCACTTCTATGCTTCTATTTAGTCTGGCTCCTAAGGGATCCTGAGTGAGACACACAGCCGTGTCAGGGCAACTCTAAATAAAAATGTGGAAGGAGCATCTTGCATTTACTGGTTAGGTCTTGGTAAGCTATGCTTTAAAAGATCATTCATGATGGGATATGTAGAGTCTTCCTGTGCCTGATCTATGAGCAACACTGACAAGCTCTGAAAAACACCTATAACCTGTTGTCAGTGAGAGGAGTAAAAAGACAGAAAGTCCTGCAGTGAAGAGAGCGTGTGGGCTGAACTGTGTGGTGACAACATTGTATGAGTAACAGAAGTAAGTCATGCACTGTGTCAGAGCATCACAATGTCCAAATAGGACTTGGACTAGATATAAATTGAGTTATGACATTGTTACAAGACAGATCTATTAGGATGATTTGTAATAAATCTGTAGCAATAGATGTCAGGTGTTAGTGCTAATCTCTTTCCTGGAACAGTAAGATTATGTATATGCACTAAGAAGACTGCCCAGAGCTGTATTCCCTGCCTACTAGAGAGGACAGAAAAAACTCCGCCTGTCTACATAGCAATAAGGAGACCCACAGAGAAAACCTGATTTAAAGTGGTATTGATCAAGGATATAGCTGCAAGGAAACAAAGGCCAAAATAAACTCTTTGCTTGAGGGTGAACAGTGGCTGGGTGCCCATGGAAATGAAATAGCAACAGCTCTGCAGAGCTGTGCACACAGATGTAGGCTGTGTCTTTGTACATTTGTCCTCATGCTGTATGTCTGCCACATTGTCACTCCTTCTCAGAATCAGTTTGGCCATGCTTCCCTGGCAGCCTCCACTGTGCTGTTCACAAACAAGCATCAGTCAGCACTCCTTCAACAGTGAGCCCAAGGTGGAAATCTACAGGGCCTTGTGGAGACTGATCCATGTGAGGTACCTGGTGCTTAACTATGGACGAGCTAGTAGGATTAAGGGTTTGATTTCAGTGATCATTACTACATGTCAAAGACGCATCCCATTATACAAAATGCAACAGGCTCAGGAGGGCACCCATGCTTGCACGGTGCCTCAGAAGTCACACCATTCAAAAACAAGTGTCTTACTCCTCACTGTATTTCTAACCTGCTGCCACCTTGCTACTTGAAACTTACTTACACCTTCTTTCAATCCTAAACTGTCTCCAAGGATAAGAAAAAAGCTGCTTTAGCAACTTTCTGTATAAATATGATATATTTTTTTAACTTTTGATGAATGTGGATATATTCTGTAAGTTAAGACTATGGTTCTGAATAGTCATGCCTCAGTAAGTCAGGACAGACAATTTTCTTTGTGTCTGGAAATATAGTTTTGATTCAGTATAATTCACTAAATATCTGCAAGAAATGTCTAGATCAAAATATGCTTGAGTTTTGATTATTCACTCTTTTTTTTTTTTTTTAACATCATGAAAGTGAAAAAAAAAAAGAAAGAAGAAAGCCCCAACCTTACTGGTTTGTTTGTGTGTCAGCATTCAGAAGGTGCCTGAAGCAGTAAGGCTTCCTGAGAGATTTGTTAAAGTATTTGTATTTAGAAACACATCTAAACGTTCAGAATGTGACTGTGGGAAAGAATTTCTACTGCAGAATGTTTCTGAGCATTGATTGTAAAAATCTACTTAATAATTCACACCACAAGTTTATTATCCACTATTTTCCCTTGATTTTTGGACATAAGTAATCTACATAATGTGTTTTCAAAGCACACATCTACAATGAATCAGGACTAAATAAGAGAGACTAGGAAATGGCATTTCTGTTTCTTTTGGAAATGTTTTTGTCAGGTTGTTAGTAAAAATACTGTTTCTTCATCCTTCATTGTTAATGTCTGCAGCAAGTTTTGCCTTGAAACAGTGTCAGGATCTTGTTCTAGACTTTTTTAAGCAATGATGTATGAATTCAAAGTGAAGAGCTGTTTTGTAAGATCTGGCTTTTTCCATGGTATGTAGAGCATCCTAGAAAAACAGGCTATTAGACAAGGCAAAGACTTCTCAACAGTTTCTTACTCAACAAGAGGGTGAGGGAGGCAAGTCTAAAGCAGCTGGATGCGGCAGCTGCCTGAAAAGGTTTTCTTAATATTAGTTTCAAAGTACAAATAAAAAATGAACATCTGTTTCAGTTTGCAGAGTTAAATAAGCATTGTTAGCAGATTATTTTAAAACTTGAAATTTACAGTAAGAAGCAATAAGAGAGTGTAACTAATAGCCAAGGAGAAGGATGTTGCAGAATCGTATTACCCTTCTTTTTCCTCCTCAGTCTCACAAGTTTACACAGAAAAGAGCAATTTTTGTTAGAAATTGTTGAATAGCTATTGAGATATTTTAAAGAAAATACAAGACATTACCAAAATCCTCACTTGCCTGACTGACGTGGAGTGAAAACTTAACCATATTTATGTTCATGGCATTTTCTTCACTGAACCACTTTCAAAGATAGAGCTGCTATGAGAGAACTTGTCTGAAAACTTCTCTTTTCACACCTTTTCAGATTTCGGTGAAGTCTCTCACTAATTTCCTCTGCCTTATGTCTTCTCCAGACAGTAAGAATGATATTAACTATTAAACTATTTAATTGTTATTGCCAAGTCATAGGCATATAAATATAAAAAGGTACATTTTTTGCATTCCTGTAATGAAATTCTTGGCCTTATGCATTTTTATCCTCTGTTCCAAAGTCTGTGTTGTGGAGAACTGCTTTTGTGCCAGTGGTACAGAAGAATGAAGTGACTCATTTGTATCCCACAGGGAGCTGGACTAGAAATATCAAGATTCATAGAACCTCAGGTTTGTCCAAACATTTGCCTCACTTGCTGATGCTGTAAGCTTGTTTGAGCTCTACAAGCCTGATCCTCCCTGGCTCATTTTTGCTCATTTTAAAGCTGGTTTTCCTTTGAGGTAGGCGGGTTTTTGTTTGTATGTTTTTGTGAAGTTTAGGTTTTTTTTCTTTGGTTTGTTCACAGAATTTGTTTGGTTTATTTTGTCTCTTCTAAAGACTAAACTCTGCTTGAGAAAGCTTTCCACTGTGGTATATACCTTTCTCTGCTGGTCTGTTCTCAGTCCTCCTGTTAGACCATGGTCTTTGCTCTATTGTACAAGCTGGAAGAACAGCCCCCACCATGCTTGCACTAGGGCTCTGAGCTGCTACATCATTTCACTTCTCTGTTCTCTGTATGTACACAGAATCCTCTGCAGGCTGTCTCCCTGGCCACTCACCCAGACAGCTTCCCTCTCTTTTTTCCGCTGGTCATGATCTGCATTACTGCAGGGATTTTCATCCAGGGTTTCTAAAATGGAAAAGTGAAGAGACAGACTGGAGTTTTTCTAACTAAACCTGCCCTAGTAGTTCGTGCTGGGGAAACAAAGCATTGTCCTCATCTCTTCCATCTCAGAGGTCTCCTTGAAGACTTGCCATCTTAGAAATTAATGGTCTTCTGGCTGAATCCTCTGAGTTTTAAAGTGGAGCAAGAAAGAAAACTAAGTCTAACACTCAAAATCAAAGTTTTTTGCTGCTTGGCATTAAAAGGTATGGGTGGAATAGACAATGAAAGGAATGGAATGGAATGGAATGGAATAGACATTCTTATAAAGTTGTGAGTTTCTGAGTTGTACAAGATCAACTCTTGATATAGAGCTCCATCTTAGGAAATTGGGAGACTTAATTCTTTTAGGGCCCTCTGTTAAGGAAACCAGCCTAATGTGTTTGCTTTTTAGTGTTGTGGAGTTTTCTCTCATTAGCTTTCCACTGATGAAACCCCTCATGACATTTCATCATACAAGGTGTCTACCACTGCTCCTGCAAAGGCTATCTCTAGCACAAAGACAAAGTTACCTTAAGAGAAGGAGTCCTGAGGACTAGATACGACTTTCTAGCTTCTTGCTTATCAATGAAGCAGTGTGGGGAATAAAAGTCACAAAGATATAAAAGCACACAATGAAAGAAGCTAATGTAACTGTGCTACTGTTTCAATTATCTCCATATATTTAAAATGTTTAAAGCTATTTTTAAATACTGTTCTTTAGCCCATTAGCATTTTATAGGAAATAAAAAAAAAATATCCAAACCCTTGCCAGCATATTTTTGCAGCACTAGTTCATATAACAAATCAAGAAACTCTGAGGCAAAGGGTAGTACTTCAGTAGTTATATCTCACCCACCATTCTCATGACAATCCACTTCTTTGTTGTTACTGCAGCTGCTAGCCAAATATTAAACTCAACAAGTTCTCTGTGTCGCATGTTAGTTTCACTTTTGGGGGTAAGCAGAACAGTGGCAGTTCCAAGTAAAAGCAGTTCCTTTTGAAATCTTTTCAATTTACTTCCTCTGCCATTTACTGAATGGTAACCTCTCCATAGATCAGTAGAATATTTATTTCTGCTGCCGCTGCAGCATTTTTCAAGCACAAACTGCCTCCTGTTGTCACAATTTCTGCTAACCAAAAATACCTCTCTCTGGGTTTGCTGGTAGCTCTAGGCTTTCTGTCTATGGCTGACTCAATTCTGTAGCAGCAGAGGAAGCAGGATAGAAGACATGCAAAACCAGGAGGGCTGGACACCTGTGACTCATCTCAGAGGGGTGGGTTTCCTCCCCAGGTCTAGCTGTGCTGAAAGCAGTGACAGGGCTGCAGGGTACTCTTGTAGCTTCTCTGGCCCTGGGAATGCCAGGTTCAACATTGCTCAGCATTGAGTGAAAACCATGACAAAGAGCTTTCCTTCATTTCTCTGGGTGAGAACTAGTTGTACTCTTCAAAGCAATTAGACGAACACACCTAACGGCTTTGGTCCTTCACATGAAAGCTATCTTGGGAATGACACACTCCGAAGCTACTCCCTGTGAGGATCAAGTTAACTACTGTTTCTGCCTCAGGTACTACTATCTTGACAATATTTTTTATAATCTACAGCAGCTGAGAAAGCTTAATGGCAAGTGATACATATTCTTTGCTCTAGGGAGAGCTTTTGTGCTTTATTCTGTATGTGTGCCTCAGTGTCAAGCAATACTTACTGGAACTGCTTATCTAAAAATTTACCTCCTCCAAGAAAAGGGGTTTGTGGAAGCTATTTCTAGATCCTGAAATGCTCTCCCAGAGAGATGCAATATGTAGTTTATTTCCATTACGCTATAAAGAGTGGAACAAGGAGTCAATGTTTTCAAATGCAGTAGTTGCTGGTTGCTTTTTTTAAATATAGGAAATTAAAACAGCTGAATTTGATTTATTGTTTTAATTACCAAGAAAAATCTTTAACTGATCTGAATGGAGTTCAGTTACAACAAAGGAGAAAAAAAAGAGCAATTTGACATGGGATTGATGTTGTTTGTACCAATGTTAACTACAAAGCAATAGTGAAAATCTCTAGTTAATTAAGGTTATGTAGAGTCTGACCCCACAATTAATTAATGAAAGCCATGTTACTCAAGTGGTGGCCTGCGGGAAGGCCTCTTCTTAGAAGTGCCTCTTGGCTGGTTTGCAGAGGTCCATAGCAGGGTATCTTTTTGAATCCAGACCAGGAATTTACTTCTTTGTGAAACCCCTGTGCTCCTGCTATTTTTAACTGAAATTGGCCAAACGATTCAAAAGCAAAACAGCTATGCTAAATATACCTAATAATTTATTTTTAGCATAAAATGTTTCGATGTTACAGTTTTGCCAGTGTGCACATTTGATACCAACACTGATATCTAGTGCTTCCTGAAGTAACTTTTTCAGAAATATTGATAAAGCTAAGGGTCTCATACATACTTTCATTTTGGCAATGATTGCTTAGCATATTTGAAAAATAAGCAGACTGCATGTTTTTACAATTTTATTTCAGATTGGAATAGGTTTCTGATTTTAAACTCTGCTCATCCTTTTCCAGAACTGTGAATCAAAAGACAACTTACTCCTACTGTGTACTATCAACAAGAAGTGAAATTGAGTAGAAGCAAAAGTGAAATTCAGTGTCTTTGCTTCACTGTGAAATATTAAGATGAGAATAAATGTGGAAAAAATAACTACAAATTAAATTTTCACTTTGAGTCTACTGTAAGCAGTTTAGAGACTTCTAGAATCAGTTCATAGAAGTTTCTTGTTCACATATTTGTGTGTGTATATTAAAGGTTCTTGCTCTTACAGAATTGTAGAATGGTTTGAGCTGGAAAAGACATTAAAAATCATTTAGTTCCAGTACCCCTGTCATGGCTAGGGACATCTTTCACTATACCAGGTTGCCCAGAGTCCCATCCAACCTGGCCTTGAGCACTTCCAAGAACGGAGTGTCTGCAATTTCTTTGGGAAACCTGTTGCAGCACCTCAGTACTCTCACAGTAAAGAATTTCCTCTTAATATCTAATTTAAACCTATTTCTTCAGTTGAAAGCCCTTATGTCCTGTCACTACATGCCAATGTAAAAAGTCCCTGTCCAGTCTTCCTGTAAGACTCCTTTACAGGAAGGTTGCTAAAACGGGAAGGCTGCTATAAAATCTCCCTGAAGCCTTCTCTTCTCCATTCTGAAGTCAAGTACCTCCATTAAGGTCTCTGGCAATTTATGTGAGTACAGTAGGCAGTTAGGAAAATGTACAAGATACACTTGGTTCAGTTTTATGACATTGACTTCCGTATTGCATCCAAGTAGCTTAGTAATTGTATCTTAAATGTGTTTAAAAATGAAAAACACGGTAGAATTAAAAATACCATAAAGGTTGAGCTATCAAGTGAGAAAATTCCAAAATTTCAACAGTTGACATTAACAGGATTTTTGTTACCCCATTTTGTTGTCTTTTGTCCTTTTAGTTTCTAGCTGTATCACACTCACATCCTGCTACACTAAAGCAGATTAAATTACGCAACAGATTTCTTAATAAATAAAAAAAAGGCTAACAGGATGAAACATTACTGATGGAAATGAATTTACATGAACATTAACTTTTGAGGCTTCCTGACTTTCACAGATAGATAAATGCTGCCAAACAAGCTCAGGAAGGTTAATTTTCCATAACAATACACAGTAAAAGAATCTGGACAGAGTTGCATGCAGTTCATTGCATTTAAAGTCAGATACTATTAATCAGTACATACTTAACTTCTAGAAACGTTAATTTAAAAAATCCACAACAGATGTTCTCATCTAATTGTCCATACATGTCTTGAAATGTAAGAAAAAATTCTAATATATGTACACATGTGGAAACACTATTCAAAGAACAATCTTACTTTCCACAAACTGATACCAGGTCATTATGCAGTCCTGAACACTGTACACAATGAAGTCCTGGAAAAGGCATTCACATGAACTGGGGCTGGAAACTTTTAATTTTGCATTAGAGTACTTTTGGTCAATTTCTGAGTCCCTCTAAATATCTGGAAACTCCAAGAATGAATAGAGAAATACAAGTCTGTTTTTATGAGGGAAGCAGGCTGTTTCCCTAAGGTAAGAAAGGCTGAGGTGATTTTGTTTCGATTTTTCAAAAGAGAAAATGGACCCTTGGTCCCTCCAAAATCTGTTATGAGAGGTTTTCAATTTAGTAGACTTCCCTTCTCCCATGGGATTTTCAAGGACAATTTCTTTGTCATCATTTATTTTCCTATTGATAGGTAGACCTGGGAAGGCACTTTAATTTGTCTTTATTATGACTATAAATACAATTTGTGTAACAGTAGAAACAAAAACCTTTTGAATTTTGTGGAAGGTTGATCCTGGCTGGATACCAGATACGCACCAAAGCTGCTCTAACACCCTCCTCTGCAACTGGACATGGGAGAGAAAATAAAGTGAAGGGTTCATGTGTTGACATAAAGATAGCAAGAGATCACAAACCAATTACCATCTCAGGCAAAACAGACTGATCTTGAAGAATAATCAAACTTCTTACCAAGAAAATCTGAGTAGGATAATGAGAAGTAAAGCAAAGCTTAAAAACACTTTCCCCCACCTCTCCTCCTTCCCAGCTCTACTTTCCCCCAGCAGTGCAGAGAGAAGGGGAATGGGGGTTATGATCAGTTCATCACATGTTTTTTCTCCCAGTGCTCAGTGAGAGGAGTCTTTCCTCTGCTTCAACATGGGGTCCCTCCATAGGATACAGTTTCCTATTAACTTCTCCAGTGTGAGTTCATCCCACAGGCAACAGCAGTTCTCTACGAACTTCTGCAATGTGTGTCACTCTGCCACAGGTGCAATCCATCAGGCATAGACTACTCCAGCATGAAACCTCACAGGGTCACAATTCCCACCAGGAAACCAGCTCCAGTGTGGACTCCTCTGTCCCTGGGTCTGCAGGTCCCTGCCAGGAGCCTGCTCCATCACGGGCCTCCAACAGGGTCACAGCCTCTTTCACTCATCCACCTGCTCCTGCATCCACTGGGTCCTGCACAGGCTGCAGGTGGATCCCTGCATCCCTGTGGTCCTCCATGGGCTGCAGGGGCACAGCTGCCTCACCATGGTGTGCACCATGGGCTGTATGGGAATCCCAGCTGCAGTGTCTGGAGTACCTCCTCCCCCTCCTTCTCCACTGACCTTGGTGTCTGCAGAGCTGTTCCTCTTGAATATTCTCACTCTGCTCTTCTCTGGCTGCAATTGCATCTGCCCAATAAGTTTTTTCCTTCTTAAACATGTTATCATAAAACATTGCCACTATTTTTGATTGGCCCAGCCTTGGCCAGCAGCATGTCCATCTTGAAGCTGGCTGACTCTGGCTCTACCAGACACGGAGGAAGCTTCCAGCACATTCTGATGGAAGCCTGTAACTCCCCCATTACCAAAGCCTTGCCGCACAAACCCAAGACAAATTCACATATTACAGTGTTTAGGTACCAGTTAAGCACAGAAGATATCCTGCATTAAAGATGAAAGAGAAAAAAAATAAAATTTATGCAAGCAAAAGTTGATTAGGAAACAAACTGTAACTTGATGGAGACCTGGCATACTGATAGACTCCTGAAGCATTTGTATTGCGGTCATTAGGAGTTTTGACAGCAGAGCCCCTAACAAAAACCACTGCAAGCTAAGGTCTGCAGTGTCTATGCTTCAAGGTTCTCCTTCAGCCTCAGGCTGCAGTTTTATTAATTTTGTTTTATTTTATTCTGTTAGCAGATTTTGAGGAGAAATTCAGACTTACGGACTCTTCTCCTCACCGTGTGGTACTAGTATACCTGTGTGCTCTGACACTAAGCAAAAATTCAGAGAGTGACAGTAAATTTTTCATTCTCTGTAATGTCGTTTATACCAAGCCATTTCCCATCAGTGGACTGCATTTCAAAAATTTATTTTGAAGTTCTACAGTTAAGCCAATTGCTTGCACTTAGTTGCCTGCCTGCTTTTTCCAGCTACATAACTATTGGCTACATGCTAGGTTTTATCCTCTAATAGGAGAAAGGCACATGTTCCTTAAAAGGAAATCCCATGCAGCTGCTCCATTGTGATTCAACTAACTTGGCAAGAAATTAATTTACTCCTTCTCCATATCAGATCCACACCAACCTGTGCTGAGCCACATGGATGAGAGTGTTCAAAGGCTTGGAACACTTAATAGAGCCACAAGTGGTGCGGAGATCAGTGCAGGTCTACAATGAGGCAATCACCTTCATTAAAAAGTAAATTAAAAAATAATCTTTATTTGCAGAACACCTATCAAAAACTATTGAAACCCACAAAACTGGAATAATTCAATTCGAAAGGTACAGATGTAAGTCTCAGGCACTACAAGTGGTTGATCTGTGCATGTGCCACCAATATAGGAATGAAATACAGCAATACTACTACACAATCTTTTTTAATCCAAGGTTTAATGCCAATGAACACCCAGCACACACATCCCTCATACAAACCAAGAATCTCTCAAGCACAGCACAGTTCCTGATCACTGTGGGCTACAAAGCAGGCTTCTCTGTCTTCTCCTTATATCACTTGGAGGGAATCCCAGAGAGCTGTTGGAAAATGGGACCTTACCCAGCTCCTGGAAAATGCTAGGGAAGGAAACAGGGCAGTTTTGGACACACAGGGAGCATTACCTGATTCCGTTCATCTGGTTTATAGAAGTTACTGTCCTGCATTAGTCACTGGAGTCTCTGAGTGATTTTTTAGTTGCTCGGCAATTGAACCAATGCCTGTTCTTGTAGTGTTCTTTCCATGTTTGTTAGGGGTTTTAAAATTTTTTTCCTATGGGATTGTTGTATGATATCGCATTTTTTACCTGATCAAGAACACAGTGAGCTGTTGGAGAAGGGACTGACTACGAAGTGCATCTTCCACCAAGATCGAAAATGAGGGTAGAATTTAGTGTCTGGAGAAGTACCTTTTGCATTCTTAGGTATATGCTCCAAAAGCAGTCTTTGCAGAAACGCATTACAAAAGGTATTTTTAGGCATTTTCTACTGTCTCTCAGAGGAACAGGTATCAAATCAATGTCTGGAAGGGGACAACCTTGCGCTTGTCATTGGGGCACTCAAAGCCAAAAGGTTGCTTATTTTCCTAAGTTACATTTTGCCAAAGGGGATGAATTAAAAGTGTGTCATTTTTGGAGCTGAGTCATATACAAACCTGTATTTACAGGTGCTCTTTCTTTCTTTCTCCTCCAGGAAGGGTAATCACTCACATGACTTTAGAATATAGGTTTCAGAGAGTGACTATAAAAAATGAAAACATTCCTTTAAGAGTGTTCTTTGTGCAATATATTTAAAGGAAAAACATGGCTTTTTAACAAAAATATGTTCTTCTCCAAGGCTGGACCTACTACACAAAGAAAAGGAGAAAAAACATTATGACATACAGACTTACTAAACAGTAAGAATTTCACATTCTACTACAAAAGTAGAAAGAAAAGTGAAATACATACAGTCTGACTTCATAGATCTGACTTAAATAAGTGACTTCCTTAGAGTTGCAATTTGTGAAAATTTTGCAAATAATTCTCTGCTCCTGACAGAAAATATGCTTTAATTTCAGCTGAAAATGATAAATCTAAGTCCAACTATGAGAATTTTTTAAGGAACTACTACAAAACTATTTCTGTAATTTTTCAGCTTTTTGAATATGAAAATGAAACAAAATCTATTTTCTGGCCTGCACACTATTCTCAGAATCTGGAACACAGAAGTAATCAGGTGAGTAAAACTAAGCCTTTTAAACAGATGGCAAGTTTTGAAACTTGCTTTGAAAAGCAAACTAAATTTACTGTAAAAATCATGTTTTGTGTATAATTAGTGGTATTTTTGGCCATTATTTAGGGATATGTTTACTAAATTTATTGTTTAGCATCCATGGTTTTGGATTCTGTGGTTATGCCTGTGTTACTACACGCTATACACGATGGTATTCACACAGTGTGAATATGCAACATGAAGTATGTGAACAGTACAGAAATAAAAGATACTTCAACTCCCCCCCCCAGTTTGACACTTGTATCCAAGCGTATTAACATGCAAATGTATGATCAGTTAGCAAAGGAAAAGGAAGCAGGGATGCTTAAATGATAGTTTAACGCAAACCTGAGATGTTCACAGTTTTTGAGTACAGATGCCTTTTAAAGGATTTGTTAAAAATTAATGCAGTCGTTAGAATGCTGATAAAAGTAATGAACAACCCTGAACAGACTAATGAAAAAAGATATTTCATAGGACAATACTGTTTCTTACTATATTATACTAAAATTAGTATAATTATAATAGAAGATAAACAAAAATGTCAGTTATCATAAGATAAGCTGTAATGTTGGGAGTCCTAACACAGACTGGACTTTCACAATCCCATCAAGTGATGGTGTGCTTTGTCACTCCAGAGGCTGAGAAATTTTGCAGGTCCAACTACACCTGACCCTGACAAATTGCTGAAACTCAACAATGTAAGGATTTGTCACCTATATCAGTAGAACTCCTTTCCTTGACAGGAGTCTGTCCACAGAGATCTTGATGAGGAGAGTCTTAATATATGCACTGAGCATAACAAATTTAGTACACTACTCTCCTCATCTTTTAAGTGGTTTGGATATCAGTGGCATATTAGGTAATTACGTTTGGGAGGCATCAGAATATTTTTATTTTGTTTCTTTCCTTTTCCTGCTTGGAAGAAATTTTCAGTGTTACTGCAGCATGTTTGCATGACTTTTCCACACTGCAAATTGGGAATACACATTAAACATGGAAAAAAAAAATTCTTAGAGGGTGTAATACCACAAAACTTTCTTTGAGAGGAAGGATTAGACATTATAGAAACATGCTGTAATTGACTTTATTTCAAAATCACCAGGTATTCTTTACACTGTGCATTCAAGAAAAACAATGTACCCACCAAGATAATTTCTAGTTCTGAAATTACCTAGATTTTGTTTCCTGTGAAATTATGTTATAGGACACAGGCATACTCTTTTCTTCTGCACAGGGTAAAAAACCATACATCATGCCATAGAAAGGACATGGACAAGACCGCCCTTAAAGAGTTACATTTTTACAGTACCAAATTACTAGCTGACAGGTAACAGCCTGCTTTGAAAGCACTGAATGTCATGAGCACAAGCCTGTTGGCAGTCTTGAAACTCATCATGTATCAAGCTTTTATATGGCTTTTTAGTTCTATCCTGTCCCAACTTGTGTTCTTCCTTTGTCTAAGAGACAACCCGGTTCCTGAGCTTTCAGGTGAGACATGTTTACTTGGCACAGACAAGAAAAAAAGGAACAAGCTCATTACACAGGAAGTAACAGAAAAGCGTGCATTTCAGAAGACAGAACTGTGCAATAAATCCCAGGAGGTGGAACAGAACTAGCACACACACTTTGCTTAAAAAACAGCCGTGTGTTTTTCCTTTGGCCCAGCTAACACACGCACTACTGTGCAGCCAGACCGCAGCAAAGACGCGCTGCTAGTTTACCACGGCTGAACAAGGCCAGAGCTGTCCCTTACACTCGCTGGTCCGATGCCCTTTGCCTCACTGCGGTCCGGCTTTCACCTCACCGCGGCTCCTACAGACGGAGACTTGTGAGAGGCAAGAAGCCCTTGCTGCCCGCACCGACTGTGGAGCAGGCAGCGGGGGCAGAGAGCAGCACTCGCCCGCTCGGCAGCGGCTCCGCTTCTCGCACTGACAATACCCTGCTGCCCTCTCTAGTGCCGACGGAGCCCGACGGAGTTCCAGGTGAGTTTCGATCACGCTCTCAAGTACATATGTGACTCTTGGGGATGGTCCTGTGCAGGGCCAGGAGTTGGACTCGATGATCTATGTGTGCCCCTTGCCCCTTCGAACTCAGAGTACGCTGTGATTCTGTGACGAGGGGGCCACCGCGTCCACGGGAGAGCCGCGCCGTGCCTGCCCCGCGGCCGCACGGTGTCCCCGCGGGCCGAGGGACAGCACAGCCCGCCCCGCCCGGCATGGGCAGCTC
>VZRL01004766.1:101408-279557 GCA_013397895.1 Origma solitaria
GGCGCTGGGGCGCGGCGGCCCTGCCCGCCGGGCGCTGTGAGCGGGGCACCGCCGCCTTCCTCCCCCTCCGTAAACAGCGCTCCGGGGGCCGGGCCGGGGCCGACCTGGGCGGCGGGGAAGCTGGAAGTGTGGCTGCCGCGCCTCTTCGGTGGAGGTGCTGTGTGTTGCGGGACAACTTCCTCGAGAATACTTATTTGTGCCGTTTAAAAAAAAAAAAAAAACCGCAGAGGGAGGGCAAACAGTCACGGAACCACATTTGTAGTTTTTCTCTGTGTGTCTCTATTGCATTTGCTTCTGCGTGGGGAAATATTCCGTTAGGTGTGGGATGTGAATTAATTGATTTAATTGCTTTTCAGAAGATAATGTCTTTTTTCTTTTTTCTTTTTTTTCTTTTTTTTTAGAAAATATTTGCAGATAAAACTTCTTCAGATTTTTTTGTGACTGAAGTTTAATTAGAGCCTGATTGTGGCCTTGTCTTCAAAATTCTTACTTCTGCAGTCAGTGACAGGTGAGAAAACAACACCCTCATTTGGTCATTCATAAATTGTTTTATGCTGAGAGATGTTGGCCGTATTCCTTTTGCTTGCTGGACAGAAGGAAACTTAATTGTAAAGCGTGTAATGGCTATTTAGGGTTTTGAGTGTGATTTTGCACTTGAGGTTACTTGCTTTATGGGCAGTGTTTCTAACATCTGAGCTCTGTAAAGCTTACCAGTTTATTACCTACTTCTTCATTTGTTCTATTGCTAGTTAAATTTAATGTATATGTAATTTAGGTGAGAGAGAAGTATTTCCTGAGTTTCTATTTTATGGAAAATCAGTATTGACGGAACACTGTAGAGAGATTCTGTACAATCTTAAAGATATTTTGGATCAGTTACATGGATTAACTTTTTTTTTTCTTCCCTGCTTCTCGGTCTTCCTTGTAACTGATGTAGGGGTAACACTGTAGTGATGTTCTTTGGGCATGCCCATTTATCTTCCCTTCTTAGGGTTGGTGGCAGTAATTTGAGGTTTCAGTAGAAATACAGTAGCCACTACTGTCTTCTGCTTGATGAGAATGCATCCCAAGCGACTTACATGGTGTCAATCTAGAATTTTGAATTAAACAACCGTATTATTGTATGAAACAACACAGTTTTAAAGTAGTGGTGCACTTTCCAGAGAAGCCTTAAATTTGAGCTGTTTACAGGGATTTTAATTTTTGTAAGAGCCAACAACTGCAGCATGGGGAAGTAGTGTTTGCTGCTGGGAGGGGAAGTTGTAGTGAACGAGAAGTACATGGAATGCAGAAAATGGTCCAACATCCTTGTTGGTTGAATCAGAGTGACTGGAACTGCCGAATGGAAAATGAAAGGAGGCTGCTACCGCTTTTTGCTAGTAGCTGTTCAGAGTGATGATTAGGCTAATAACAAGTTGAAATCTCTGTAGAATAACCATTTCCAAACTATGTGGAGGTATCATTACCCATGACCACAGAATACTACTAAAGTGAATGTTACTGCCATGTTGTACTTGCAGTGGCATCTTCTTTCTGAAGTTAGAAGAAAAGCAGTTGCTGAACAAGGTTGTTGCTTTGCCATTGGTCTCTTCCTCTCAGCTCTGCGGCATTTTTACAGTATGACCTTATGTAAACAAAAAGCTAAGTGGTGATGTTTGCAGTTACAAGAAATAACCTGAGATCTCATCTGAAAGTGCCTTAAAAGGGAAATAAAATGCAGAAATATAGTAGTATTACACAGAGACAGTAATGATATTGTGCTCATTATGAATAGAAGAGTATCAAATGTTAAAAAACTTGCATTAAAAAGCAATTAACAGAATTGACCATACAATAATAAAACAAGTATTTGCTCTAAAAAATAGTATTCTAAAAAAAACCAACTGGAAGAAGGCAACCAAAATCTGGTGGCTTTTTTTAGAAAAGTAGCTAGAACTTTAAGTGGGAGGTTGAACTAGATGGCCTCCTGAGGTGCCTTTCAACCCAAATTATCCTATCCTATTGCTCCTGGTCTGTTACAAGCTAGCATTTTTGTTTTAACAGGCCCAGTATCTTTTACCTTGTCTTGTATACAAATAGTCACTGTCATTAGGCAGTACACAGTTCTGTTTTTTCTTTTGATTTAATAGAGCTGCTGTTTCAAAGCCTCTGACCCTGGCTGTGCACTGATTTTGGTGGGTTCCTTACGTATTCGTACATCCCATGGGGTTCTCAGCGTGAGCCCAGTAAGATGACTAATACGAGTAATACTAGCATGATCTGAGTCAACATTTGAGCTCACGCTTACGTTTGTATTTCTCCAACTTGTTTCAGATGCAATTTCTTTATCAGAAGGTGAATGAGGAGCTTTCTTGAGTTTCTGAATATGAGATGTTGCAGATATTCTGTAAGATAGATCTGTCCTTATGAGGATGTGAAAAGCAGTACAAAAATGTGAATATACAAAGAAGCTTCTTTATAGTAGTTCTTCTGAAGGAACTGTAATCCAGTTCTATTTGCTGCATACAAATAGATGCTTTTTGCTGCATGCTGTGTTCATCTAGAGAATACATTGTACCTCTCGCTTAAATGGGTTCTATGCGTCTCAATACAGTGAGAGCTACAGGGTATGAGCGTGAGGTAGGTTGTCACTGTCATTTGCAGCCTGTGAGATGCTCAAAGGAAAAATGGTGATGCCTCACTCAAATGTTAAACTCTGTGGGTTACACAGTACTGAGTACAGAGAGGTCTGGCTCACATGGACAATGATAGCCCCAATGTGCTATGTAGAATGACTTGCCTAGAAGGCAATTGTCCATCTAATTCTGGTTATGCAGTTACTGTATCACACAGTCAAAGCTGAATCTTTAAATCTGATTTGTAGAAAAAAAAGTCCAATCTGGTGCAGGCACCTATTGATTTAAAATCAATAGAAGCATTGTCCTTTTGTGAGGTGAGTTGTCTCTGCATCTGTCTTTGACAATGACTTCCACAATAGTATTACACGGTGCCTTTTGTTGTTAGTAGATTGCTTTTTAATCATGGTTGCACATTTCCTGTTATTAGGTAGGGACGCATTAGCTCTTGATGCTTTGATTTTCTGTCTTCTTGGCTTTCTTCTGGTTTTGTGTGGTGGTTTTTTTTGCGGGGGTGGGGGAAGGGGGTATATGAGTGTGTGGATTTGCTTTTTTCTTAGAATCTTTAGCATTTGTTTATACCTCATACAAATCTATGAACTGATTTTGATTTTTTGTGGTTTTTGAGATGTCACGAAAGATAATATTCCAGACGAATTGAGAATGTTTCAATCCCTTCCCTCTTTTCATCAGAACACTTTGTTTCTTGTCTCGCATGTGCCTGTATTAAGCAGAGATTCTGTTGAGCTGCACATCCTGTGAGTGGTTGTTTTGCTTATCTGCTTACATTTGACTTAAAATTTAATGTCATGTGGGATCAACTGCAAGTTATTCTTTAAGGAGTTTATTATTTTGTGTTTGTTGACATCAGATGTTATCTGTCTTCTGATTTTTTTGCTTGGCTGGCTCTCAGTTTTGATCCTGATCAAGTCTCATGTAAGCCAGTTATCACCAAAGTTGTTTTTAAGCTAGGACTTTGAAAGTGCTTATATGCTTGCATAAATATGTATAGTGTGGTATTTCTTGCTCTGCATGCATCCGCATGTGGGACCTTTTGTGATATTTACCCAGTTATTGACCTATGTGTTGTTTGTGGTGTAGTTTTTTATTGACAGTCCAGTGGAGCTGTTTTAGCTGGTATTACCTTTATCATTCTGCTTATGTGCTTGAGCAGTTGCAGTAGCTTTCAGGACTTTAGAAAGTTTTTCACAGGTGTTTTGAGTAAATGGATTTTATACATGTTCAAAATGTTGTCATTAAAGTTATTTGCGTGTATAATTAAAATGCTTCTTTATGTGACTTCATCGGTCTCAACTACTTATCTTTTTGTAGCATTTAGTGAGAATAACTATCAAACCAATTTAAATCAGCTTGTGAGGCCTTTTTTTTTTTTGCACAGTCTACATCATCCTGTTTACCACAAACAATACAAGAATTTTGAGGGATTTTTTTGGGGGCAGATAATATCTTAGAGGAATAGTGTTCGTGTACAGGTCTAGTGTGCTTTAAATGAATATTTTCAATCTTTGATATCCATTAGTCTTGCTTGACTACTAGGATTTCTTAGTTACAAGTAAAATGTTCATCAGTATTTGACATGTCACAACAGTGGATACAACTTGGATTTCTAGTACTGTCTGATATTTCTAAAGTAAAGAAAACCTTTGTCTTCTAAATATCCAATCTTGATATGTAAATGTACACTACATTTGGTACCTGTATTTATCAAACAGTTTTTAGAGGCCTCAGTTAATCAAATGCATTTAGATTGGGAGGCCGTTTAACTTCAACATGAAATTATGGGATTACTTGCATGCATTCAGTTATGGAGATACAGCTGCAGGTGGTGTCTGAGTTATGTATTAGGTAAAATTTGACCATGAGACTAATACAAGAGCATTTGAGGACAAAGACCATTGGAAAAAACCCATTAACTCCTAATCAAGTTTTATATGTATATATATAAAAGTTTTATATATAAGGTTTATAAACATCATGGAGAGGGAATTACAAACCATGAAGTCACAGAGATCTAAGAGTATGGTGGAGTTGTAGTTTCATGATCTGTATTAACTATTCTCTTAAACTGTCTCTGGTTCTCAAGACTTTACTTTCTTCAGCCTCTCACAAACACTGGAATTTGCTGCTCCCTCGGTTGTGTAAACACAACAGTTGTTTGTAGGGCTAAGCTGTAAACTGTATCACAAATGACCTATGTTAAAATTAATTTTTTGTCTCATTTGGAACAAGTGGCACGAGGGAAAGGGAATGGACAGGATAACTTCTTAAGCTGGCTTGCAGTGTCAGAGAAAATGTTGTGTAACCACATCCTGGATAACTCCAAAGATGGACTGAGCTACAAAAGAAGTGTTGGGTTCCCAGTGGAATCGGAGGGCACTGGATTGCACAAGAGCCAGATCCTCAGCTGTGGGCAGTAAAGCATATGTCAATCCAACAGCTGGCTCCCAAAAGACTGAGACTTTGGAACTACTGTAACAACTGTGTAAATAGGTGCATGGTTATCTTTTAATTGCTGTATACCTGGGTCTTCATAAACCTTTGTAACTCTGCTCTCTGACAGGGAGCTTGTGAAAAAGTACTTTTGGTTGCTTTTCTCCTAACTTGGTTTCTTCAGTGAAAGGGGATTTCAAGGTAGTTGGCTAACATTAGGGCATTCTGTCCCTATAGGTCTCTTGGTTCCTAATGCTGGAGCCTAGTGCACTTAAATGGTCTTTTGGACATTGAAAGGATGATGGAATTTTACTGAATTTCAGTATTTTCAGAGTATTCAGGAAGCATGCTTGTGGATGCTGGAGAGACACACATTAGACTTAAGTTTGTGATAATGAGAATGTGAAACTGCTGGTGAAATGTACAGATGCTATGCAAAGTGGATATAAAAATTATTTGGAATCTTCACTTTTCATTGTTATATGTTGGCAGACCTAAAACCAGTGTGATGAAATAGACAGGCATCAAAGTGGAGAATAAATAAGCCACGGGATTTATTTGGTTGAGGTTTAATGAGATTACACCAGTATCAATCAAAACCAAACTAATTTGAAGATACGTCTGCAATGTAGTTGCATGTGTGATATTGACACATGTAGGTGTAGTTGAACTCATTCATATGTCAGCAGCTGAAAGCCACAGCAGGGTAAATTGTATAGGACACTGAAAGCTAGGATTTCTTTCTAATGGGAGTACTGAATTGGGAATACCATTCTTAAACCATGACACTTATCAATATTTTTGCCAGTGAACTCACAAAACTGAGTTTTAAATTCACTGTGGAATGTAAAATGGTTTTACTTTGTTTTCTGAAAAAGATTATAGTATTTGTCAATTTTGCAGTGATTCAGTGAGTTTTGACACGCAAGTTTTTGAATTCTTGAACCTGCGGTAAAATTTTTTGGGTAGGTTAATAATACATGATATCTCTTTTTGTAGTTTAAGTTGTTATGCTATGATGTGGTTGCACAGTTGTTATGACTACGCAGGGTGGTGAAATAATATTTCTTAGACTTTTCAGAAGGATATTTGAAGTTTGTCATTACCTGATATCACAGAACTTAACCGCATGGTATAATATGCTAGAAGGCATTGTCTGTCTAGTGTCTTAGCCTTGCAGTAGCTGGGGAACTGCTCTGCCAAATTCTGTGAAAGGTCTTCATTTTTATATTTAGTTTTATATTTATTTAGTTTTATATTTAGGTTATTTGAAGCCATTTCTGGAAATACAGAAAAGCTTTACTTTTGAACAGCATATAGGGCGCTTGGTGCTTTGTGTTACTTCGTCAAACTACATTAGTCCTTCTCCAAGTTCTGTAGTATGTCTTGGATAAGAAACCCGGTATTGTTTTGAGTTGCTGCAATGTAACTGAAGTGTTTCTGACTGAGAATGCCTAAGGGGAGGTGACCTTGAGTGGTGTTTATCTTACAGTTAATGGGTTAAATATCTGTGAAGCCAGGAAAAGTGATGGTCTTCTTTCATCCTGAGGAGACACATAGAGTATCATCCCTGATCTTCAGTGGACAGGTTGCTAACAGAGGTGAAAAAGATTTCTTTAAATTACTGTTTGTTTTAAAGATGGCTGTTTGGAGGTTGTAATTACAATTCCACTAAGGCCTGAATTTAGTCATAGTGTAACTTTTGGTTAAGCAGAGATATTGCATGTAAAGAACCGCAGAATAATATAGTGAGGAGGGGACCTCACTTTGTTTCTGTTCCAAAGTTCTGTATAAATCAGGGTCAGTAAGGAGGTCATAGTGGGTATGAAAAGTTGTAAAAAAACTCCAAGGATGGAGACAACACATTGGCTGCTGGGCTGTCCTCTGGATGTCAAACTTTCTCTTTATATCCTCTCTGAGCATTTTGTGTTTCAGTTTGCCCCTCTTGTCTCTTGTCTTCTGTAAACAGCCTGGCTCCATCTCCTGAATAACTTCCGTGTTGGTACTAGGGACTGCTGCGAGGCTCCCCTAGCCTCCTCCAGGTGCAATAGGCTCTGCTCCCCAGTCTGTCCTCACACGGTCTGTGCTGGAGCCCCCAGCTGTCCTAGTGGTGTCTGCTGTGACCTTGTTCCTGTTTGCCAGTGTTTTTTTCTGTGTTAAAGTTGTTGGATCGGGCCTGGACTCAGAATTTTAAATTGAACTAAGATCTGCGTATTGGCGGATTTCTAAGTAAAAGTCAGGACAGTAGGTGGTCAGAGAATTTCCAACAACCATACTGGGAACATAGTCTTCCCCCAGTTTGTGTAAAAATAACCGTAAGATGATGAAGTATGTTTGGTTTAAATCCTTGAAGGATATTGTGACTAGAAACAGGCTGTTCAGCCTGTGTAATTACTGAGTTTTCATTCTTTTTCAGTTTCAAAAATAGAATATGTTTTGATAAATTTATTTGGTTATGTAACAGTTCTTTATAAGTATTGTATTTAATAATGTCAGCTGTAGTTTTTTTTGTAAGTTTTGTACACTTTTGTTACATTTCAATTTCACAAATGCAGCATAGGAGGAGTAGTTGAAAACTATAGCCAATGTGCTTTTAAGCATAATGTAATTAATTGAAATTCAGTCTAGATTGATCTCTTTTAAGTTCCATCTCTTCTTACATAAAAATGCACCATAATACATCTTGTTTATTAAAAACATTAGTGCAAAGAACTCTTTGGCTGCTTCAGTGATGAAACGTGGAACAACAGTTTAAAAAGTAAACGTGCAGCATGAGCAGTTTATATTAAATGTTCTCCTTAATTGCAGTCATAACTTAAAGAAGATGTTTTAATAAAATTTGAATAAGTCAGTTTGTCTGGCTATTAGATTGCTGAGTATTTAATTATATATTAATATATAATTAGTAATTAACATGTAATATATAATGAATATATAAACGCACATATTTGTATTTGGGGGGTTGTGTTTGGTTTTTCTTTTTTCCTTGTTAAAATTCACTCTGATTCTTTAAGATTCATGGACTGCTAAACCAACTGGAACTTTTGAAGTGTTGTGGTCCTTTGTTTTTGTCAGGTCATTGAACTTCAACCAGTTGAGACCACTGTTTTGCTGGAATGAATGTCTCCTAGAACTAGTTACAAGGGTGTGCCAGTGCAGTTTGGTTCCTTCATCAAGCTGGATCCCTGAGCACAAGTTCGGAAGTGAAGTTAGTTTTAATGTTTGCCTTTCTTAACAGCTGCTCTGTGATCTCATTGCTTACTAATAAAGTTAATTGTGGAATGCAAGTTCCTTGCCTTGAGGAACATAAATGTGTCATGGATCAGTATGCCATTTTTTGCATCATTTAATGATGTCTAAATTTGTTTAATAAGAGCTCGTACTAGTGATAATATTGTGCCTAAAATTCTTCTATTTCTTACTAAGATTTGCTCTTATACTTGAGGAGTTAGTGTGTATGTAATATTAGAAGGCTTGCCTACTGTTTCCACTCTTTTTTGGTTTATATTGCTTTTTAAATTTCATTTTGCTGCCTCTTTTCAAATTAAAATGACCCAAATTATTAGGCTGCTTTTTATTATTTAGTATTAGTTCAAAAGAGGAAAGAAGAAATTTTAAGAAATCCCATTGTTAAGCAAAATAACGCCTTAATTACTACCCCTTTTAGAGAGAAGTATCTATTCAGAGGTAGTAAACATGCATGAATTATTACTATGGTGTTATTGGTTGAAACAATCATTGCTTATTTCTGGTTAAAAAGAACCTAATTTCTTGTCTAATAGTTAATTCTTTATAATACATTACAGTGATTCTAGAAAATATATATACCTGTTGTTTGGTGCAGTGTCTTTCTCGCCTAGATGTAATTTCTAGTTACTCACTGAGCCTTTAGAGGAAGAAACTAAGCAAACAAAACTGATGGACATCCTTTTGCTGTCAGGGAAATTAGTTCAGAAATCATTGTCACTGATGACACTTAAAGGAGAAGAAAGAGAAACTAAGGGAAGAAAAACAATATTAAAGCTTTCCTGGCAAAGATGTACAAGATACAGCAACAAGGTTAAATGGATTTATAGACTCATTTGGTAAGCTTACGCGGCAGGTGGTAGGAAAAAAAGTTTTTTTAAATTGTAATAGTGAACTTCTAATATGAATGATACACACAAGGTAACTATTTTGAACCTACAAATAAAAGAAGACCGTCTTGGTCAAAGGTAGTGTGGGGAGAGCATAATACAACCTTCCTGTTTCTAAATGGTTATATTTCTAGTGTTGTAAGAAAAGGAATTTTCTTCTTTTACCACAACAGCAAAATACTGCTGCATTCCTTTCTCACAGTAGTGAAGCATGAGGTGAATTTACAGGCAGAAGTAGGAACTCAATGGGATTCTGGAAATAAAATGGGCTTAAAGTAAGGAGAGAGCAGGAATGTAAACGGCTTTGTCTCATCATCCCTCCAGATGCCTCTCTGTTCGTTACCTTCTTAGCGTCTCTCTTTTTTTCAGAACTTTTCTGTTGTGTTCAGCCAAATCTCTCCTGTTGTGGCTTTGTTGCTTTCTTGCATTTCTTCCTCTGGTCCCATAAATAAAATAGCCATTAGCTGTTCTGCTCTGTCAAGTCAAGTAGGTTTTAAGATTGCTTTCTGATCTTGACAGTAGTCAAGGTCTGACCTACTTGGAACCAAACTTCATGGCCCAAATCTAGCCAAGTATTTTGTCTTTCAGTTTACATTGCTGAAACAACCTTTTCTCTTTCTGGATCTGTTGTCCTCAGACTTGCTAGAGCAAACTCCCTAGTTTAGAGCAAACTCAAATTTTGAGTACATCCAGAGAGAGAATGGGAAGAAAATAAAATAATCAAAAAGCACTTTACAGCACATTAAATATGGTTATATGTGCAAGTTGGGCTAAGTGATATTAAAATTGTCTGGAAGGTTGAAAAACTGATTTTCAGTTGAAGGAGAACTGTTGCTGGTTTTGAAGAAGAAATTAGTTTTGATTTGTTAGTGGAAGAAACAAATTGCATGTGAAAAACAGGTTGTGAAAGGACTCCATTCTTTTAGTCTCAGTGGGCAAGGGTGTGATATTTTGATTAGAATTTCTTTTGAAATGTGAGGAATGAGAAGTATTGATATTTTGTTTGGAAGCAAAAGAGAAACTGGCAGGTTGTTTGGTAGTAGACTGGATGAGAACTGATGTTTAGTCTGAATACAAGGATAATGGTAGGAAGTCAAAATGTATTACAAGTGAGGGAAAGCAAATGCAGATGACAGGTAATTAAGAAGGTGCAAGAAACCATGAAATTAGCTTGGTTGGTTAGAGCATGATGTTAGTAATGCTGAGCTTGTGGGTTCAGTCCTCATACAGGCCATTCACTTGGGCTCAGTAACCCTTGTGGGTCCTTTCCAACTCCGAATGTTTAGTGATTCTTGAAGTTATAAGTGTCCTTGCTTCTTTGCCTGTGAAGTGTCACCAATGTGAATTGAGTGTTCTGTGAAGGTGTGGGTGGGTGAGTGGTTCTGTATGAAAATACAGACAGGTGCAAGTGCTTGTATATGCCTTTTAACTTTAGCTGTTACTGTCCATGATTAATCATTCCGGCAGTAGTAAGTGTTGGAAAGTACTGTGTGATGTCAAATGTCAGTGAGACTGATGTGTTGAGAGTAGAGAGGTCCTTTGTGATAAGACTTCGGTAATGTTCTTTTACAACCTCAGTATAGACCACTGATCTAGGAAAAGATTGATGGTGTTAGGTGTTTGAAGCATGTGCAAGTGCTATGGGCAAGTGTATTGCTCACTCTTGGTTCACCATGGTTGAGGGCCAGACACTGGCTGTAGGTGAGCTTTAAGGATATCATAATTTAAACTAAAATTTTCTCTAAACTAGTGTCTGTTTCCCCAGAAAATACTGTATCTTACACGTGTGTGCACACATTCCTTATTTCTTTTTCACAGACACCATTTCACCCTTTTAGCTTCTTGGCAGAGGAATGAGCAGAAATATGTGTTTCAAATTTTAGTCTGTTCATTATTTAGTCCGTGTGATGGAATAAAGTAGCAGCTTAATAAACCTTTTATTTATGACACCTCTGTTTACTGACACAGATCATGTACAGGATTAGTTGTGCAGTTGTAATTTGTGATCTCTCCTTTCCTGTTTGTTCCTATGTACTTTTATTTTAAAACTTTGTTTTATCTGTATGATGGATGAGGGCCTTTTGAAGTCAGTTAATTATTGGATTGCACTACTAATTTGCTGGGTGAATTGTTGGTTCATTGCTGCGTAATATAACTGTTACTGAAACAATTACATACCCATTCGTTCACAGCTGTAAATGCAGTGTTTATTGTAAAATGTTATACATTTCTGTTCGTTTTATGAGAGAGAGTATTTAGTAGCATATCATTGCACACATACATATACATTAGTTATTCTGTATTTTAAATTATGTCATTCCTCTGTTTTGTGGAGTATTGGAGTCAGTTCTAGGTAATGGTTAGAATTTCATATGCTTTCAAAATGTGGTAGAACATTTCAAATATATTATTGCTAATGCTGCTGTTTCTGCTAGTTTCAAAACATTTGAAAAGTACTCTCTGTGTTCCGCAAGTAGATCATCAAAATGCTACTGTTGGACTAGTTCACACAAAGTCTGGCTTTAGTAAATCTCATTATATGATTACAGCCATACTTAAAGTGTTAAATTGTGTGTACAAGTAATGAAAGAAATGGCAGGTCAGCTGTGGATTACACAGACTGTATGTGGGAGTGTCAGTTTGGTAATTTGTCTGTCTTGTCTTTTTTGTCCTTGTAACCTGAAAATCCTAGTTGACTTAAGAATATCATGTCTACTGTCACGACCACTATGATAACTAGACCATTTATTTTGAATAGATGTATGATCTCCAGGTTCGATGATAGCAACACATCATTTGACATCCTGCAGTGGTGTGTTTGTTTGACACAAGAAATAGAAGATGAAAAAACCCTTATGTAATTTTTAGTTCACTGATAGTGCTGGAACTAATGAAAGTAACACTGTAATCTAAACTTCATCACAGGCAGAAATGAAGTAATTTGCAGTGCAGAAATAAGAAAAAATTGGCAGTTTTTCTTTGTGGCAACACTAGCTTTAGTGATTACATGAAAATGAGTTTTCTAGAACATTTTTCTAGGTATATTTCTTTATATATTCTAGGTTTTATATAATTTTTAAGTGAAGTTTTTTCCCCATTAGAAGTCATTCTGTGATTGTTGCCTGTTTGCAGATAATCCTGCCTTGTAAAATCCACATAAATAGCCTGATCAATAATTTCTACTTTCAATGGATTATTTAAAATTACTGACTTGACAGCCGTTACACAAGAAGACACTGAAGATATCGACTCCAAAAGGAACTTGTATGCTCTTGAGTGATAAGGAAGTGAAATGCTAGGGAGAGCTGGCTCTTTTGTCTTCTACCAAAATGAAAAACCCCCAAACCTCTCAAAGGGGCAGAGCAAGTTCCTTTGAGGAGTCCAGCTGCTAGGAAAGGAAGGAGGAAATAGGAAATGGAGAATGCCCAGAATAAACAAAGGAAAAGGAATTTAAAGTGGGGAACTTTTACAAAATATGGAATAGAGCAGGGATATGGAGTAAAGTGGAAAGAAGAAAAGCAGGTTACTTTTTCCCCTCCTTTTTTCCCCTTTGTCTTTTTGAGGACAGGGATAGGGTTATGATGTATAAAAGAGAAAGGAGGAACAAAACCAGAGGAAAAAATGGAAGGGGATTTATCTGCCACTATAATTATAGTGCTGCTGGACTAAAGGCTCAGCTTGAGAAATATTTTGAAGCTTTACAGGACCAGTACAGGCAATATATTTGCATTTGTGTGGTAAAGGGAAAAGTATTTAACCACTTGCCCAAGTCAAGCTACTACACTGAAAAAGCTCATGAAATGAAGCACCACTAAGGGGACCCTCAGCAGCTGAGCAAAGGCAGTACAAAGGGACTGATTAGAGAGCAACTATTGCTCTAGGAACACAGTGGAACTACGTAAGCGACTGCTTTAAAGTAATTTTTCACTTCAAAAACACAGGATTGCTAGCACAGATGCAGAGAAATGTATGGAAACATGCCTAACTCTGTCCTACACCAACTTGTTCGTTGACCTGTAAAAGGAGTAAGTTGTAATGACATTTCGTCTGTTTTGGTCATAGTGAAAAGCAGACTTGTTTCAATTGTACGTTGTCCATTTACCAAGATGTGAGATGTGTGAAGCCTTTGACTGCTCATCTGTACCTTCCGTATTAGTGAATTGGCAGAAGTTTCCCACCCAATCTATCAGTTAACACATAAAAGCAGAGTGGAAAGAAAACAATACAGGTGTTTCCAGGTTTGCTTGCTTACAGAGTAGAATTGCTGGTGAGGCAGACAGCATTAATAGGAAGGGGTTTGGCAAGGCTGGGATGAGAAGGTATGTGGAAGCTTACTGTCACTCTTACCAACACCTCCTTACAAACAAGCCTGGTAAACAAGAGGAATGAGATCCTGGAGCAGAAAACACTGAGAAGAGATAGGGCTTAAAAGTATGGAGTACTGACTCTTTATGCCATGCTGAAGGCCTAGCAGACACATTCCTAGGGCTCCACAAGATGGGGTTTTCAGTGCTACTGTGATCCTCTGTTGATTGAGTTAAAGGACAACTGAATTAACTGGAGTTAAATAACACAGATGAAGAATGCCAGTAGGTTTTATTTGTCATTGTTTTATTTCTAGTACTGCTGCTGCTGTGAGAAGGGGTGGGCATTAAGCTGACAGTCATTGCACTTAGTTACACAGTATGGTTACATTACTTGAAGTAATTCAATGAAATACTATTTTAGAGATACAACATATCAAAAAAGCACAGAGTCTGTAATTCCATTCAGTGTAAAATAAGGTCCCTAAAATGTTAAGAACAAAAGAATAACTGTAACTGCATATGTATTTACAGCTGTTGAAGTGGCTTGAAGTGCTCTTAAAGATGATCTGCATCTGCATCAAGTTTTTTTTTTTGTTCCTATGTATTTAAAAATAACCAGATGCCTATATGCAAAAGATTCAGTATTATCACTAGAAACCTGGCTTCTGCTCTTCTGGGATTGAAGTTGAAATTTACATTAGGTTAATATACATAAACCAAGCCAACAATTAAACATCTTAGACTCCCTACTCTGACTGAGTTGCAACTTGATTTTTGGTTTTTTTCTATCAGGGTTCAAATACTGTTTCACTTCTTGGGTTCTCAGTCAAAGCCTTGTGAAATCAACAAAATTAATTTGAATTAAACCGTTTTGGTTTTGAGCTATGTGGATGTGATAAATATTTGAGTAATATGTGATGCCACTAGTAGCTTAATAAATCTAAGCAGGTTTTCTGTGTATTATCTTTATATTTGGTTAGATTTCTAAGCTATTGCTCAGGACTAGGTAGCTAAAAGGTCATTGTGCTAGATAAAATATCAGATACAGCGTTTTGGAGGCAACCACCATTTAGCACCCCCTGGATTTGTTACTCTGACAGTATTTCTGTGTATCAGGTCCTGCTTATTGATAAAACCTTGAAGCTTTTGGTCTAAGTTAACAAGCTTCCATGTCGCAGAGCTCTCTTGCAATGCAAGTTAAGTGTTGAGAAGACATATGGGAAAACTCCCGTATCAATTTGCACTTAAAACTTCTAAAGATAACAGAGGACTAGGGGCTGAAGGACAGAGGGTGGACAGCATGAAAGAGCTTATAGTCCTCGCTTGTTTTCATTGGCAGGCCAGGTTGCAGAGACAGAGAAAAGCTTTATTGTAGTTGCAAAGGGAAGAAAACCTTTAATCTCAAAATATTTTGCAACTCGGAACATCTCTTCCTTGCTAAAATGGGTTTTCTGAAATAATTTAATTTTTTTTTTGTTTTTGGTCAAGTTGATGTTATTTACTTGCTGGCTGATGTAATCATCCCACAGTGTATCCTGGTTAAAAAAAAAAGTGATTTTGAATCCTTTTCTATCTTTATGTACGTATAAATATGTATAGATATTAATAGATATTTCTGTAAATAGAAAGAGACTATTTATTTTCAGAAATCAGTCTGCATCTGTGTGTTAATTTTTTTCCCCATTTACAGATGGAGTTTGTTGGTCACTGATGTTACTTGGAGTAAAATACTGCTGTCTCTCATGTAGTCTAGCAAAGTCTATTGTAGAGTATTATGAAACATCCCTCAAGTTTGAGGAAAGAGATTCTCTCATTTTAAAGTTTGGTCTGCACTGCTTGGAAAAAAAAATCATGTTAGCCCAAAGAGAGCTGAAAACTGAACCAGCTCCTTTGTTGCATAGGAAAGTTCCTATATAAGAGTCGAATTTTGAGTTACTGTTCCTTCTTTAATATGCAAGTCTTGCAATTGTTTTGCAGACTTTTGCAAGTTAGAAGCTGTTCCAGCAAGTTTAGTGATTGTGTCAATTATGTACAACTTCAACAGAGACAGCAGATGTTTATGAATGGTAGTTTTATTCTGTGATGTAGACCTGAATTTTTCCAGTTGCTAAATATTTTTGTGTTTGCAATTTGTTGTCTAGATAGTCTTCAAATTAGAATAATCCTAAAGAAATGCAGATACTATAGAACTGTACTCCTATTTTTGGATTTCAGCCAGGTTATACATAAGATCTCCACCCATGATGACTAAGTCCTTAATATATTTAAAGTATATAAGTAAAATTGAAGGTGCATAATGTTTGTTATGTGTGTGGATGTATAAAGAACACGTAATCTGATCCATATAATATAGGTGATGCTTATAAGATATGTTTACTGCTCAGTTATATTGAAAATTTATGTTCAATTCAGCTCTCACTATACCAGTAGTTACTGTAATTACTGCTTTTCAGGGCATGCTCAATTATTTCCTAAGTGTAGCCTGCATTTTTCTTGAGTATCTAACTTAACATTTGTATTGCTAAAATGTATTTCTTCTGAAAGAAAGTTTTATTTGAAAGGCCAGTAATTTTGTCTGATTGTGCATTCCAGTTCAAAGCTCCTTAATACTAGATGATTTCAGCTTTGGCATGCTGGAATAAGGTCAGTGAAGTACTGCCAAAGATGAATACGGCTGGTGTACTGCAGGATGAGGGAATTGATGTATTTTCGTTTTGAGAAGTCTAAGGAGACATCTGTTTGCTGTCTTTATCTACCTGATGGGAGGCTATAAAAATTATGCAGCTGGACTTTTTTTCGAAGATACACAGTGTTTGTATGAGAGACAACAGACACAAGGGGCATGGGAAATTTTAGTTAGGTATTAAGGAAATCTTTTCAGTGGGAGGACAGTCAAAGACTGGGACAAGCTGTTCAGAAGCATTGTGAAATATCCATCTCTGAACATGGTAAGAATTTTGCTAGACAGGCTTTGAGCCTGCTATGATTTGACCCTGCTTTGAGCAGAGGTAATACACCAAATGACCACCATAAGTCACTTTCAACTATATTAATATTATTATTGTTTTTGTTATCATAATCATTATTATTATTATTGCTATGTCATTCTTTTGTCACTTTCACGTGTAATAGTTGTGACTTCCAGTTCATTTGCTATATAAAAACAGTGTATTGTTTCACATGAAAGAAAATGTTTGCTTGAATTGCACCTGTGTGTGAATAATCATAACACTAGGGTAAATAATCTTGCTTGCTTTTGATTCCCTTTTGATTATTAGTTTGAGATACTAAGTAGTGTATATAACAACTTCTCTAAAGTGTGGATTTTTTCATGTTTCTCAAAGTAGAATGCAATGGGATATTAAGTCTAAATCCCTGCAAATGTCTGCTGAAGCTGTACAGATATTTGTGGTTAATTGAAATGCCGTACTATGTAGAAAGTATGCTCATGGCCTTTTTTCTGTGTGAAACCTTTTATTTTCAGATTTTCCTTGAGTATGTTTTTAAGCAAATGTAAGTTTCCAGCCACAAACTGGCTTCCTCTTAACTCTGCTGTTTTTTCTGCAGATTTAGAAAAACTTCAGTTTTCAGTGGTTTGTTCATTGAGGATACATTTTCAAGTTGGTGTATGACAGAGTTAGGCATGTTTCCATACATTTCTCTGCATCTGTGCTAGCAATCCTGTGTTTTTGAAGTGAAAAAAATGCAGGAAACTGATTTGCTGAAAAATTTAAAGTAGTCCTAACTGAAACTGGATGACTGAATGTTTCCACAGTACAAAGACAAGTGCTGTCATGAGGGAGTAAGTAGGAATACCAGGTGAAAGGGAGAGTGAGAGCTCAGCTTTCCGGAATTTCACAGGTTAAAGCTAGTGTGAAACCACTGTACTCAAATACTAGACTGCATTAACCTTCATATTTAAGACTTTTTTTTCCCCTTAGTAAAATTAGTACTACAGTTACTTAAAAGTTAAATTATTAGAAGTAGTCTTAGGTTTTGGTGATGATAGAATAAGAGTGTGGCTGGTTTTGTAGGCATTCAAAACTAGTTGAACTGCTCGTGCAGCTCTGAACGTAGCTGTCTCTTGCAAGTAAATGCCCATGGTTCACTGGATTTTTGTTTCTTTGGCATGTTTATAGAATAGGTATCTTTAAATGTTTCTCAGGGTTTTACTGAGATTTAAATGGTTAAATGTATCTGTTTGTGTGCTGAAAAGCTACCATGTAGATGAGTTAATCAGGAGCAAATCCTGAAAGCTGAGAATTGAAGTGAGGTTCCATTGGACTTCATAAATTGCATGTTGATCCCTGACGCATTTGAATCTGCAGTAATTTTAACATTTGCCTCTGCTGTTTCCGCAGCTTTGCCAACAGCTCATGTATTTCAGTACTATAAATTGTGTTGATGTTTTCAGGAGTGCCACTTTGATTTAAAAACTTTTTCAGAGCTCTTCATGATTGCTTTCTTCTCCTGCATTGCCAGGAGGGCAACCATTTGTAGATGAGAATTGAACTAATGTGTTTGTGTGGGTTCGGTTCTCTTGTGGTCTGTCAATTTGTATGTGTACCACATTTGCATACCTTATATCTTACATTGTGAATTAAATGCTGCCCCTACTGCTGTTGCAGATGGTCTGTGTTGACTGGTGCCCCATTTGAGATGCAGGCTTTCTAGCTCATGCAGCTCTCTCTGCTGGTCAGCCTGTATAATCAGTTGTGCCTCCATAAAAGCACAGCCAGGACGTTTCCTTTAGTGTATGCCTGTCTTTTCCTACCAAGGGCCAGGAGGTTTCATTGGAGAAGGTCAGTTGCCTTCCTCTTCAAGTCCTTTAAAGATCTGCACAGAATTAATTTGGATTGTTCTGCCTCACCCCATGTTGTGTTCCAGTGTGAGCTGTCCTTGCTGAATGGATTTGCAGTCCTCTCTGATTTTGCTGCCATATTCTATGTCTTCCCTGAGAGTGAAATGGCCTGCTTGCTTTCTTTTCCTTTCTTACCCTGTTTACCTAGTTATCTTAGGATGGAGTTGTTGTTTGATAATGGCTTGTCTGTCTTAGGTCATGCAATGACTGCTCATGTAGGTATTTTCTTCTTGTCCAAAAATACCTCTCAGATGTGCAGCTTTGAGTTTGATTCCATTCCTTGGAAGTTCACTTCATGAGCGGCTGATCATGTCTTCTAAGTTAGTAAGTTACTCTGATTCCCTTCTGCTTTTGGATCACGGAAGAAAAGTGCTAGTCAGTAGGATGGGAGAAGAAAACTGTAGAAAGTGACAAGAAAAGATGGAGAAAGGAAACATTAGAAGAAAAAGAGGAAATTGCATGGAAATGAGGAATGATGTGTGTTCTTAAGGTTAATCATTTGGAGGGGGGGAAAAAGGTCAGAATTTCTAACTTAATTCTAGTACCTTAATATCTTCTGTTCTGATGACACCTGAAAGCTGAAGGGATTTTCAAAACTGTCAGACATGCCTAATGGCCATCAAAATCACGATTTTGAGTGGTTTTTATATTTTAATTCTGCTGGATGTATCCATGTAAATGTCTGAAAACATGTCAAAAATTGTCCAGAACATTAAGCAACCTAAATCTGTGCCGTACAATTGACAAGGCAGATGAACAACCACTTGGAATATTAACCTATGAGATAATACCACCTGTCTGCCTATTCCTACAAATCTTGTTATTGAGCTGTTTTGTCTGTTCCCACCAAGCTACCTCAGTGTTGATTTCAGTGCAAGTCATCTTTAGTCTGAGTCTAATACTAGCTCTTGGTGAGAAATGAGCACTGCATCCGATAATGGTAACAGAGGCCTGGAGTCTTGAAACAAAGTCAAATAAGTTACTGAGTTTTCACATTATCAAATAATATGTAAATTAGTTTGTACTGACTGATCGCACCATGACTACAGTGAATATCTAAATGTTCCCAATTCCAGTGTTTTTTCCAAAATTATGAATACATTCATTTCTGTAAGTACAAACAAACGCAATTAACTTTTTTTGGGTTTATAGCAGCTATTTGGAAGAAAATTAACTGTATCCCAGCCAAAACCAGCACACAGTTAGCTCTTTCCTTGTTACACATTGCTGGTCTTGATCAGTGCCAAAATGCTGCTATGGGATTTTGGCAGCAACATGGAAACGATGCTGCTGGGAAAAGGAATAAAGATACAGGTAATGTGTTGAAGTTAAATATATAGAGAAAGAATCATATGTGAAACCGTCAAGTAAAACACTTCTCGTGTACAAAGTCTGACTCTTCTAAAAGGGAAAAAGGGAAATAAGTAGAATATGTGAATGCCATCCATACAAATGATTAAATAGCAATGTGTCTAAATCACAGATAAGAGATTTTTTGAAGATACAGGAATATAAGATAGTCTTGAATGTGATATGAACTACTGCAATAGTTATACTGTAGAGAGCCTGATCAACAAACAAGCACTTGTGGCATTTTTCGTAGAGTCATAGAATTGTTAAGATTGCAAAAGACCTCTAAGATCAAGTCCAACCAGTAACCTAGTAGCACTGTGCTCACCACTAAATGATATCCCTATGTGCCACATCCACATGCCTTTTGAACACTTTCAAGGATGGTGATTCCTCCACCTCCATGAGCAACCTGTTCCAATGCTTGACTACCCCTTCAATGAAGAAATTTCTCCCAGTATCCAATCTAAACCTCCCCGTGTACAACTTGTGGCCATTTCTTCTTGTCCTGTCACTTGTTACCTGGAAGAATATATCAAATCCCATCTCACTACGACCTTCTTTCAGGTGGTTGTAAAAAGGAAAGTTGTCGTTTTCAGGTGTGGCTTGTAGAGACCGTAAAGATGATTTTTATATTCATTTTGGCTTAAAATCTTGGATCACCATGAAACTACCCTGGGAAAGTACTGTTGTAGGCTTGTTCTGCTCCTAAGCTGTCTCCTGGGCACTTATTCTTGGCCGCTGTTAGTAGAGCTAGGTATGCCTTTGGTCTCATCCTGTATGGCTGTTCTGAAACAAGTGAACCGACAAAGGGCCTGGAAAAAATGTTCTGAGAGATTTAACTCAAAATCAAATTGCCCGTTGCAATTTAGATGCAGAATAAATATAAGTAACAGAATTGTTTCATGGGCAGTTAAAAAGGAAAACTAGTCTGAAGTCATACAATGTACTAAATATTGGTGATAGGTGGAAAAAGACACAGATTCAAAGAATACTTAAGGTTAGAAGAGATCACAGTGAGTCCTCAGGTCCACCCTCTCTGTTCAAGCAGGGGCATTGCAGAGCACATGGCACAAGATTGTGTCCAGATAGTTTTTTAATATCTCTGGTGAGGGAGACTCCGCAACCTCTCTGGACAATCTTTTCCAGTGCACAGTCACCTGCACAATAAAGAAATTCATCCTTGTATCTAGGTGGAACTTCTGTTGCTGTTGCAGTTTGTTTTCTTATCTCATTGCTGTGTCCAGTAACTTGTTCTTATCTCAACCTGTGTTTGTCACCTTTTGTGCCTTCAGTTCTCAATTCCATCCTGCCAGAGTGGGAAGGGAAGATCACATGAGCCGTTTGGGAGAGTTTGGGAGAGTACTGGTGGGAGCACTGAACTGGGGAGTGCCATTCCTTAACCACAACAAATGCTTAGAAAAGGAAAAGATGACTAACTATATCTAGTAAGCTTTGTGTGCATTAAGTCAAAACCACTTCAAAATGGCTGTAAATGTATTTTCATAAAAAGAACCTTAATTGCAGTTGCTAAATTCTCTAGAGATATTTCTAAATGGGTTGGATTTACGGGTGTCCCAATTTATTAGATAGCAGTTTGAGGAAAAGGAGGAAGGAATGCTTCAGTATGGCATTCTGAAAGAAACAGAACTGGTAGGCTAAGAAAGAAATGTTTCATAACTAGTAAATGTGAAGAATTAAACGGTTTTTTTAATTGTTCAATAGTTGGAGTGGAATGGAGGTGTTCCAGAAATACTTACTGGTAATCCTTCATTGTAGGAGTAACAGTATACAGCTCAGAATATTAGGATCAGGAGACATAAAAGACCAGAGAATGAGGAAGAAAGCAAGTAGTTAGGAATTCAGCTTTTGAGTCAAGAAAAGACCCTGTTCTGAATTTTCAACAAAAAAAATGATGAAAGGAATTGAGTTAGGCAAAGACTGTAGTGTAGAATGCATGCAACAAGTTAGCTTTTTGGTGATATGTCTGTTGAAAATGCATGGCCCATGTTTGTTAGCTTTGTTGCGGAGTTCATATACTTGAAAATGATATGACCATAAACAGTAATTAAGTTCTCTCATCCTGTCTATGCTAGTAGAGAATATCAGTCTATATACACTTTATTGAAAGCTGTTGTATTGCATGGTGTGTCTACTGTGGGCACTGGGTTTCAAGAAACCACTGCAAGCAAAATCCAAGGATGTATTAAGTAGCAGTAAGTAGGAACTTTATAGGCTTCACTCTGCCAGTTTCTTTCCCTGTTTAGTAGACAGTTGAATCTGGGCAATAGTCAATAAGAAATTCATGTCACATGCTGGTATTGAAGGGAAGTTAAATTTTTCAAGTTCATCACATTGGTAGTCTAGGGAAACTTAATCACAAAATCATTTGTGATAAACTATTTCTTGCTGTGATACTGATTGCAAGGTAAATACTTCACTGATTTTAGAACTATGTGCTATTAATTAAGAAAACTTTTGCAACATAGGCAAGTACTTGAAGTAGAAAAGCATTAATTTGAATTCTTTTGAAAATCTGAAAGAGAGCTATTTTAAAGGCAGGTACCTATCTCTGATTTCCCATAAATCCATTCTGTACATTTTGATAATTGTATGTACAGCAACTGAGGGAAGGAGATGTACTCTAAGTGTGCTTAATTAACTTTGGTAGCTGAATAGAAAAAACATGCACTAACATCCCACATGTACTTTGAGGAAGGTTTTGTCGTGTGTTCAATGCAATACAGCCCTTTTCGAACCTAAATGAACAGGGTGACTGAGAAATCATGCTGTAGAAAGAGCAATATTAACTTAGCATCAATGGGTGGGAATCAATTAATTGTGTTGCCCTTGCTTTTTGTGCTTCTGAACATCTAGGTTTGTTTCTCTGCAGTCTGTTCTGTGGCCTCTTCAACTTCTGTATGGCTGCACAGCCTTCAGACTCATATTACAAAAGCAAGGTATGTTGGGGTGGAAGCTCTGTGACAAGACATGAGGAAATGACATGCTGTGTCAGAAGCTGTTGGGAGCTGATTGTCCTTCAAGACCACCAGCTCTTCGTTAGGGCGTAGTAGTAGTGATTTTTTTATCTGTTTGAGTAGAGAAGAAATTGGCTGGCATGGATGTGCTTTATAAACCAATGTTACAATAGTTGGCACAACTTGCTGAAGCCTCTTCACCACCCAGTTAGGCTGGGTGTTTTAAAAGCTCTGTGGAAAACTGTAGTTTCTCTGTGCAGGAGGGAGCAAAACTGATTTATCTGAGGAACATGTTTGCGCAGACTGCCCAAGAAAAATTTGAACAGGTGTGAAATCCATACCTGTGAGCTGGGGGACTGTGCAGAACTATTTCTTCAATTCTATTTTGTATATACTTCTGAGAAAGCCAGATGCTTATAATTATTAATTTGGTTCATTGTATGTTCCAGGTACTAAGGAAATAACACAGCTACTTTGTTCTTTCGCTGTTCTGCTTGAGAGTGGCAGATCAGAGTGTGCCCAGCTGGAACCACAAGTATTAAAGTTGCTTTGTTCTTCTGGAGAATTGTGTTGTTACAAGTATTTATTGTTCTGGTTCCTTTCAGTAAGGCCAGTTGGCTCTGCAACAGATAACATTGTCAGTATTTGAGACTACACAATCTTTGTTCTGTCATTAGGAATATGCAAAGCATGCTATAGAGGCATAGAATTATAAAGGTTGGAAAAGACCTCCAAGATTAAGTCCAGTCTTTGACTGAACAGTGCCATGCCCTCAACATGAAGTGCTATGTGTACTTGTTTTTTGAACTCTTCCAGGGATGGTGACTCCACCATTCCCTGGACAGCCCGTTCCAATCTTTAACCACTCTTTCAGTGAAGCATTTTTTTCTTTATATCCAACCTAAACCTCTCTTGGCTCAACCTGAGGCATTTCCCCTTGTCCTGTCGCTTGTTACTTGGAAGAAGGGACAGAACTCCACCTTGCCACAATCTCCTTTTATGTAGCAGCTATAGCGAGTGATTAGGTCACCCCTGAGTCTCCTTTTCTCCAGGCTAAACAACCTCAGCTCCCTCAGCTGCTCCTCACAGGATTTATGCTCCAGACCCTTCACCAGGTCCATTGCCCTTCTCTGGACGTGCTCTAACACCTCAATGTCCTTCTTGTTGTAAGGGACCCAGTACTGACCACAGGATTCAAGGTCTGGCTTCACTAGTGCCCAGTACAGGGGACAATCACTGCTCTGGTCCTGCTGATACAATGCAAATTAAATTACCTTTGACCTCTTGTCCCATGGTGGCTCAAGTTCATTAAAGAACATCAGTCACTTTTCCTGGTATTTTTTCTCACTCCACAATGGAAAGATTAAAACAGTGATTTGGACATTTGTCTTAACTTGGTCTTGCTCAAGGGCTCTACTGAAAGATGGCTTAAACCTTCTCCTTTTTATTTGCTTCCCCAAATCTCCTCCAATGGTCTTTGGTTTTTTCCCCATTAAGGTATTTTCTCCTGCTTCCTCTAATTTTGTGTCAGTTAAAAGAATTATTTTTGTAGGTTTCATTTGTTCTACTTTCATAAGAAAGAAAGTCTGAAAATGTTAGCGAGAGGAGGGTGGCACTTTCAATGCTTAAAGGCATTAACTGCACTTGTAGTGCTCAAAGGCATGAGCTGCCGCTGAGGTTTCCTCCCCATGTTTAAAGAGGAAATAATGACTGAAATCCTTGGCTTAAAGTTCCTGATCACCACCCCTGAGGCTCAGCAATGTGATCTAATCCTCCTCCATCAACTTTTTCTAGCCCACTAAGGGAATAAGTATATGCTGCTTGGAGAGTGATTGAAGTACCAAGGAAATATTTGATAAGGCTTAAAATAATAAGTTCTTCTTCCCTGCAGATGGGGAGGGGGAGAGAGTGAGGGCAGGAAGGGGAATGGAATGCACTGAACCACTTGTGGTATATTTTTAACAGCAGCTATTCCTACTTCTTATTTTGCTCACGTGTAGCTGTTATTTGGACACCATGGGAATGAGAAGTCAATTAATTTGTTAATATGTGTATGGGAAGTATTCTTTACCATATGCTCTGCGTTAGCTGATTTGTTAGTCTGAGAATGCTGGGCAGACTCAACACAACCCAAGGGAACTGGGAAATGAATGTCCTTGGTGGGGCGGGACGTAGCATTGGTTTGATTGGATGAGTCTGGGACCTGATGAGGAGAGATCATACTTGCTGGAGATAGGAGGGGAATGGAAGAGTCCGACATACTGTTTTGTATGAGACCATAATGTAAAGGTGCAGGAGATAAAGTGGGAGAAATACCTATGTTTCTCCTGGTTTTCTTGATTTCTGTCCCGCATATGACTCAGTGTGCTCTTGATCTTGCACCTGAGCTGGGACTTGTGCTTTTACTTAATCCCCCTGTCACGGAGTTATCCCCCCATTCTGGTGCCTGTCACTGGCTCCCAGCAAATAATCCATGAAAAGATACTTTCTTCTCAGGAGTAGTTGAAACTTCTTCCCAGGTCTTCATTTGTGTACAGTTATGTTTCCAAAGTTTAAAACATGAAGCTTAGGAAGAACTTAATTCTGGCAGGATGCCTTAATTTCCTTCCTCTTTTTTGATTTTTCTGGGAATCAAATGGCATTCAGACTTTTGGTCATGTTCAGTAGCAATTGTTTTCCTGTACCCCCTACCAAGATGAGGCAGGTTCCAACCTGCTATTTTTTTCATTTGCGTGTGCACGATCATTGATTTCACCTTGTGTGTATTAAGGTTATGCCTGCCTTTGAATCAATGAAATTTTAATTAGTTTTAAACAAGTTAAATTAATTTTTAATTAGTCTTAAACAAGATGGGAGTAAGTGCTAAATCATTGAGGTTATTTCAGGTAAAATTTGAACCTTGTTCGGTATCCAGTTGTGAATGAGAGAGATTAATTTCTCTTTATTAGAAAAGCTTAGCTGGGAGGAGTGGGGATGGGGAAAGAGGAAAAGCAGCTACTTTTGGGAGAAGTTTGGGCACAGACTTGGTGTACTAATCTGTGATTTTGACCTAGTAATGCATTCTAAACTTGAAGACTATTCAAGCAACATCCAGGTTTTAGAGTAAGGGGTACTCAGATTTTTCTGGAAGATCTGATATTCTGCTGTGTCAGTTTCTAATATGTGTCATCCTGTTCTTTCTCAATTCACTCTTTTTTTCCCTCAGGGATTTGCTTGTTTTTCCTGTTTCTCACTCTTTTTCTTCTCTTTTTGTGAGTACAACACATAAAATGATACCAAATCTTCAGTGTGACTCAGCTGATGTGCTTACATTGCTTAACAGGACATAGTCTGAGAGGTGGATAATTTGGTTTTAGGAAGTTTCCATATCAGATAAGATAGAAGCCTTCATCAGAGGAGCCATCCTTCCGTTACACTGTCTTGCTGTCCACAAAAGCTTGTGTCTGGTCAAAAGAAGTGCAAAAACCACATCTTACATTATTTTGATTTTAGAGGGTTTGTCAGTTACTAGAGTAACTGCCATAACCCCTTTTCTCAAAAAGAAACTGCTCTACCTCTTTGCTTTGAGTCTGGCTGAGATGGAGTTCATTTTGCCAGAGCAGCCCTCAGAGGCTGTGCTCTGCACTGGAACCTGCAAAGGTGGTGGTGACACACCAGGGCTCGGCTGCTGCTGACAGCTCTGCACTCCTGATTCTCTCCATCATTCCACCCTCCCACCAGCAGCCTTGGGATGGGCAAAATCTTGGGAGAGGGCATAACCAGGACAGCTGACCCAAACTGACCGAAGGATATTCCATACCACACGACTTCAGCTCAGATACAAAAGCTAAAGGAAGGAGGAAGGGAGACCATTGGTTATTTACAGCCTTTGCCTTCCAGAGCAGCTGCTACATGTGCTGCAGCCCTGCTTCCTGGGAAGCGGCTGAACATCGCTTGCTGATGGGAAGTAGAGAATAGGGTTTTTTTTTCTCTTTGCTTATGTTTGCACAAACTTTCGCTTTTGCTTTAGTAAACTACTATATCTCAACCTGGGAGTTGTTTTCTGTGTTACTTTCTCTCACCTGTCCAGCCGGGAAGGGGAGTGGTAGAGCTTGGTGGGCACCAGACTTTCAGCCAAAGTCAACCCACCAGACCCTTCTTGCAATTCTGACTGCCTGTCTGAAGTGACTGGCAGAATTTGTCCCAACCTACACACTATCCTGAGATGTGACATATGCTGTGTGGTGACATATGCTGCTTGTGCCTGTTGTTAATGAGGCCAAATGTTAAATGGTAATCTTTGTCTGTGAACAGTTTTCAGGGGAGTGGAAAGGGGAAACATCTGGTAAATGAAAATATATCATTCCTAAGTGCGGATGGAAGAATAACAAGAGCACGTTTTTGTGAGTTTATTTACTGCTCAAAATAAAGCAGAGGGCATTACATCCTACATAGGAGGCATTTAGACTGGAGCAGTACCACAGAATCACTAAGAATTGTATTTCTGTTGTAGGCATGAGGAATATCTTGGTCGCATATGAGGTACTGAGCAATACACCTACAGCTTTTGATAGAATTGTTCCCAGTACTGTTAGATTTGTTACCTAATTATAACTTTACTGAACTCTCAAAAGTCATTGAGAATGGAAGTAATAAACACTACACAGAATCACTGTGTTGTGTTACTTTGAGAGGTGTTAAATATATGGATGTATTATATCTATGTCTTTCCCTCAGTGCTTTTTCTTCTCCCTTGATATGATTTGTTTTCTTCCTTATTCATGCCCTTTGTGTTGAACTCTGTGTGTTCAGGAGAGTTTCTTTCTCCTTCCTCTCCCTGAGGTTTTCTATATATACTAAAAGTGAAAAATGAAACATGCGACATTGTATGGGGAAAGTTACAATAAGGGTTGAATTTTAAAGTGGATTTTTTTTTTTTTTCTGTGTTTAAGCAATTTGGAGATTTTCAACTATTTACCTTCTTTGAAAAGAATGATGAGATAAATTCTTCTTTGCAATAAAATTTTTCCTCATAAATATTTCATGAAGCAAGGAATTTTGTTTGTATCTGGTCTACCAGTGGTTCGCAGTATGGGCCTAGGGAAATGACTTAGACCCTTGTATTAGATCTGGAAAATAAGAAAGGTGATAGTGTTTTATGCAAAGCATCCTAGTACTGAACTGCAATGGAAACTGAAATATTATGGTTACTATACATTGTTACAGACTTGTGCAACTAGGTGAAGATTGTCTAGAATAGGGGAAGGGTTCTGGTGACACTGAGGCTATCTTGGTCTCAGAACAGAAGAATGCTCTCTTTTGTAGCAAAGTCACATTGTGGAGGTTTGTTATTAACCAAATTTGATACTAAAGAATGCTATCAAGGATCTGAAAAATTAAGGCTTTGGTCTGACACCTCCTGTCATTTGCCTGGGGTTTTTTCAAATTTTCTTTCTGTCTGTGTGCCAGTCATCGTTGCCCTGTGACTGTATTTATTTTAACAAAATTAAACTTAATTCTCTTATTATTTGGTGGATTTGCAGACAAATATTGTAATGTGTAGTTTCAATCTAGATGTGGGTGGACTGTTTCTTGCATGTACTAGTGATCAAACTCCTTACAAAGTACTAATTTAAAAAAAATTATTTAAAAGACTGCTTACTGGTAGGTGAGTAGATGTGGCAAACTTTGAAGGGCTGTAGAGGGGAGAGGCATGTCCATTCCAGCATCCACAGATGCTGGAACACCTGGTCAGAAGTGGTTCATTCAAACATTATTAATTCCTACCTTGGATTTTTAATTTGCTTTTGTTTGCTAATTGGAATATATATTTAACAAATCCAAGAAATACTAGTATTTATGGTGACATGTACTTTGTTTAGGAATATCTTTAGGAGCTCAGAGCATGCATAAAGAGAGGAGAGAATTTCTAGTTAATTTCAGTGGGCCTCAGCAATTTGTCTTGTACCTGAAAATGTATTACAAAACCCTACCTGTTAGAGAAACTAGTCCAGATGGAGATGTCATACTCAGTATACTTTGCAAGTTATGAAGAAACTTGGCCGTAATAAACTGTATTGCACTTGTATTTGAAACTTAGCTCCACTCTATCTAATTGTTTGCATTCAGTGAAACAAAGAGTGCCAAAGAGTCTGCAGTATCTTTCACAGGCATTTTTGGGAGGCCTAGCTGGATTTTTCACTGCGTCGTGGTCACAGCTTGCTTTTGTCAACTTTGCATTAACTGCATTCTTTTTGCCTTGGGAAGTGGTTCTTGGGGTCTGTGCTTCTGTGCAACGGCTTGTTCAAAACCCTGCGGAGACGTATGAAATTCGTCAGAGCTGAGGTGAAGCTGCGAATAAGTATGCAGAATATGCTGAAAAGTTCTGTAGAAAACTGAAGTGGCTTGTAAGTCTGAGACTGATGTAGGAAAAAGTCCTTCTTGTTCTGTAATTTAGAGAATAGAGTATCTTAGATTTTGAACATGTCACCTTAGGTAGATTCAAATTTCTATCCACAAGTGGGTGGGCAAATAATGCTCTTAGACAATATTGTAACAGTATGATTGTGGAGTTGGAGTGGGGATTTGCAGGGAGAACTGAGGTGTCTTGGTTCACATTACTGAGTGCATATATCTGCAGAACTTTTGGGTGAGTTCCCTCAACTCAACATTGAAATGTGGGAGAAAGCCTTAGACTTCAGGGCTCAGAGGCAAAACTTGTGTTGGAGTTTCACTTAATGTATTGAGAGACCTGAGTGTTTTCAGGGTATTTTTCCTAGTTTTCTCTCATCAGAAAGACTTTTAGGAAGAGTTAAATAATTGTTCAGTGGGAATTTTGTAATGTAACATTTTTATGAACAACTTATCAGTTGTTAAATACTGGTGTGCTATAAATGTTTAATCTTTATTTTATAATGCCTTGTCATAAAGGAACTGATAATAGCACAATCTGTAACAGCACATTTTAAAATCCAGAAAAGGACACTTTATCTTCTTATCTGATCTTCTGTGTATCATAGACCAGTTACATTTTGCCTTTCTTTCTCCCTTCATCAAGTTGAGTATCACAGGATTATCTAAAACCTGTTCTATAATAGTGGATCTACTCTTGATGTTTTAAAATCACTGAATACAGAATCTACTTCTTTCTTGACTGTTTTCCAGTAGTTTGATACCCTTTTCCTTAAAGAAGAAAGGGTTTTTTTAATAGGCATTTGTTCTAAAGCTATTGTATATCCCATTTAAGCAGTTCATTGTTTTTCCACTATGTTTTTTATTTCTTGAATCTGTCAGGTAGTCTGCTTGATCTTTTTAGTCTATTGGGGCACAATTTTCATGCTCTTGCCTTCTGCAATTTTCTTACGGTGTTTCAGGATATAATATCAAAAATAATGAAAAAGGGTTTGTGTCATTCTTACTTCAGTGCATGGGAGAAAAGGCAATGTGAAGATAGGCAGTTCTAAGTTTATCTTAATTTGGAATACATTCTTTCTCTTAAAGTGAAGTGTACAATTGAATCATACTCAAAACAGTGTTCTGTAAGTACTGGACACACATCATGATAATTTGACTCTTCTGCAGTACTGGGGGAAGCACCAGTTTCTTTTTTTTAGAATATACAAGAGAAACACAGAGTATTTGAAATGTTACATTGTGAAGATATGTTTGTCTTAACTAAATGTTTCTTTCTTGTTTCACTTCTATTAGACTTTTTCAGAATCTCTGCTAGTGGCATATTTTATGAAAAACCTTTGTTTACTTTCAGAGCCCTGGGTTTTCTGGCCTGCATTTTTTTCTGACAATCTGTGTTTATAGAGATAACATGATCTTGGCAAAGCATGTAGTGCACTATCTTTGCAAAAGCTGGCTGGTATTTCAGATAGGGAACGAGTGGAGAACTCTCAGGCCATTGATGATTAAGGAAACATTAAGTAAACTATCAAGCAAGTACATTTTCCTGAATTATAAAGATAAAACATCAACATTGCTGTTGTAAATTACTCAGCAGTATGAAGCATTAATATAGGGTTTAAAAAAAGAATATACTCTATTTGTAAAAATACTTCAGCTCTTCTATTGAAGAGTAACAAGAAGCTGCAATATTTATGTTATAATATTGCTGTATATAATTACAGTATATGTGTATTGATACAGTTAATTGAGCTCTGAATCATTATTTGATAGGCTTGTGAATGCATTTATATAGTCTTGACTTTACTATTTAATTGAACTTCTACAGAAATCACTTGATTTCAAATATTTCTGTGGCAGTTGCTTGCATATCTCAGATCATTGCGTCTATGTCTCAGATGGTCTTCTTTTTCTGTTGTTTCATATTATGTGACCAGGCCCTGATTCTCTAAAGATTTATAAAAGTACCTATTCACAGCCTTGTTGTAACTGTGTAGGGTCTAAGTTGGAGAGCAGGGAGGGAAGTGTTGTGGGTTTGTGTTGGCTTTTCCTTTGGTTGGATTTTTGGGGGGTTCTTTTGGCAAGTTTTTTTTTTGTTTGTTTGTTTGTTTGCTTTGTTTTTGGGTGAGGGTAGGTGTTTTTTAAGGCTGGGTTTTTTTGTATTAGCTGGCTGACTACTTCAGGCTCTATTCTCATCTAGGTTTTTCGTTGCTTCTGTAATACTAAAGAAAACTTAAAGTGTAAGACATTTTATAGAGATTTCATTGTATAGAATTACATTTTCTACAACCAAAGGTTAGCACTTGTAAATAATATTAGTGTCTCAGGTTTCTGTAACTGATGTGTCATTGTAAAGAACTAGCTTGCTTTCCTTTGCAAAATTTTAAGCATTTTTCCAGAGATGAGGAGGAAGGAGGGGAATGACACCAAAATCCCCTGGAAACCCCCTCACCTTGAGGAGAGTATTTGTACAATGAAATTTGCATTAGATCTGACCTTTTGATACACAATTTCTAAACTGAAGCTGAAAAAGCAGGGTAGGCTGAAGAAAGTATTTCTGGAGAGTTCAAAGGAGACACTGACATCTATTGCTCTTGGCTGTTTGGAAGAGTTTGCTGATTCATTCTGACTTAACTGTTATCCTGTTTACATGCTGACAGTTATTTCTGCTAAGAGCTAATTTGTTCAAGCACATGTTTCCAGATTATGTTCAGATAGTGTAGCTGGCGTAGGAGTAGTTCCTTCATCCAGATGTTTTCAAATTTTGATGTCTCTGTCTCAGATTTACTAGACTTATTTTCCCCCATATATTCACAGAAAAAATGTTACAGGAATCAAGGTCATGGGTGTTTTATCATGTGGTGTATTATGCAATTTTCTTGTCCAAGACCACTTTACCCTTTGCTTTTGTCAGATGATGAAAAATGGGAAAGAAGCCTAATAACCTATGGAAGTGGGAGCAGCAGGGATCACACCTTACAAACATAACATTGTGGAGAACATAGTGGATCTTTTTTGTGTTCCCTTCTTGCAGGCAGAAGAACTGTTTGGGGTTATGATTTTATTCTCCATGATACTTTACTGTGTATGACAGAGTGTAAAAGTGTACTTTTAATTTCTAAAGGTAGATACTTAGAAGTTCAGCAAAGAGTAGTAGTTTCAGTGATCATATTCTGGAGTTGAAACTGGAGGCATCATTTCACCTGGAACAATAGAATGAAGAGACATAGTGATTGTTCCATTGAATTGTTTCTCACTTAAGGTACTGCAGATTTTCTTGAAATGTCTTTGAGGTTTAAGTAACAGGTTTTTTTCTTAAGCTGTTCTCATTCTTGGGCAGGAATCAGGATATTTCATTCATTCGCTTCTCTTTCTTTTCTCTCTCTCCCTTTTTTTTTTTCCTTATGTTACTAAATTCAATCTCTGTTGAAAGAGAAGAGCGACAAAATAAACCATGAAGGTGAAAGTAGGTTTTTAGACATTGTTTTGACACTTCTTGTCTTTATAATGGCTCTTCCTTTTTCTGTTTACCTCCTACTTGCTTAGAGGAGACTTAGTAGTGTCACTGCCCTTTCCCTCTGCTACATAATCTTCTGCTCCTGGTTCTCAGGAGAATTCTGGTTCTTCAGCGTTCTTGAGTTGCTGCAGTTAGTGTAAACAGATACGACAGTTACTTTACACACAGTAGTTTTACTAAGCTCTGAGGAGGGAAGTTGCCGGACTGGGGAAGTGAGATAAGAGTGCAAGAAAACGGAGATGATGGAATTCAGAAGGAAAGTCCAAAAGAGTTTAACTTTTTAAAATCCAGGTCTTGGAAAAAGCTTCCTGAACAAATGCAAGTGGAGCAGTTTATACTAATAGCCAATGGCAACTGGAAAGACTTATGACTGGTTGTGTTTACAGAAATGTTTGCTGTGAGAGGCTCTTTATCTTCTGGGAAGAAAGAGAACCTTGTAATTTCTACCACTGTATAACTCTGCTTGATGAAACTGTTGTGTTGCTATTTGCCTAGAAGATAACCTTTTTTATGGACTCAGAACTCCAGAGCACATCTGTAGCTGGAGAGGATAAAGAACTTTGTCAGAGGTCTGACGTCTCTCAGAAGTACCAGACTACAGCAAGTGGTGGGTCTTGGCTGTTCTCTGTTCTCTCTATTCCGCGCTTAAGCTGTTGGGAGCAGAATGTACCTGGGAAATCCCTGCCTGCCACAGAAGGCTGAGAGAAGAGTAATTGGTTTGAAACCTTTTCCATTGTGATACAGCTGGTGTCTACTGTGCCATTCTTCAGCACTCACTGACTGCAGCGTGACATGTGTATGACTTCTGATAGCTTAGCGTAGCCTGAGTGGTTCTCGACAGTATCTGATAGACCAGCATCTGTTTTGCAACTGTTGATGCTATTCTTTGGCCCTGCGGTACTGTAGCAACAAGTGCTGGTTCATGTTTTGACAAATAGCTCTTCAATTATGACAGCAGGAATTGCATTTCAGAAAGAATATAGCTGACTTTCTTCTAAAGTGTCTTCCACTATCACCTCCCCACTGTCTCATAACATTTAAGAAGACCAAGTAATTTGACAGGCTGCTTTGCTGTTGTTCTACTTTTTGCTTTTGTTTGCACTTCCGGTTTTTATTTTAACTTGTGAGTGTAGCTGTAACTGTCTTAAATATTCTCTAGAGGTTGTTGAAGGGTTTTTCCCCAAGACAGTATTTATAACAAAAATGCCTTTTAATAGAAAGATGCTTTTTTTTTCTGCTTCAGTGATATGTTGGAATATTTTTTCAACAATTAAATGTTATTTTTTCATTGAATCTTTTTTTATCATCTCCTGACTTCTTCCTAATGCACTGGTAATTTTTCTTACATAGAAACTGGTGATTTGATTGTTTAATGTAGAACAGTGGTTCACTATTTTTCGTAACCAAAAGCCATCCAAGCAGAATGAGAAGCAATCCTGCTTTTAAATTTGAATTAATCTCCTCCATGTACACAGGAGCACTGGCAATTCCTATTAAATGTCTTTCTGAAAGAAATCAAAGAATCAGTTGAGGAAGACCTGTGCTCTAGTAAGTAACTATTTATTTTATGGTCTGAGCTATTAAACAGTATTCTGTTTTCAGTACAGTTAACAGAACAAAGAATAGTATGATGTGGCATACTTGTGAAAATATAATTTAGTCATAATTTTGCTGTTACCATCTTTTATTGCATCACTTGAGAAGAATTTGAGAGATACTTAAGGGAATAGTGGTAAATTGGTTATATTTTTCACATGCTTCATGCAGAGGTCTTCCTGACCCATTATTGTTACTTTTCCTATGTCTTCCATGCACATAAAGATGTGCAGATAATGGTGACTCTGAGTAGACTAAGGATCCTCAGATGCCATTGTCTTGGGGCGTAATCTGTGCCAAATGATTGGGCAACTGTTTGAATTGCTTGGAAATTTTCTGATGAAATAGACTTTTGCTGGAATTTATCAGCATGGTAAAACTGAAATGTTTTGCAGGTATGGCCCAACTTTTGCCAAAGTTCTGATGGAACCTAAGCAGAGCTGTTGCTTCTGGTCAGGTCTTTGATTTGATTATTTTTCTGGTAACTCATCTACTCACCGGCTACTGTGTTGGTGGGGGTTCTACCTGATTGTGGTGTTCATTCATTTTCTGACAGCAGCCCTGGGTGGTTTCCTTCCTCCTGTAAGTACAGCAGTTACTTCATTCAGTTGTGAAGAACTTAGAAATCACAATTTAAAAATTTCTAATCAGAATGGAAAGATTATAATCCTCCTATTAACAGCCTCCATCCACTTAGTCCCTGTGTGTCATGCAAGAGGATCAGGCCAGGATCATTACTTTTTCGTCACACAAAAGTTCATGGACTGCTGCTGAATTGCAGTTACTGGTAGTGGTTTTCCAAGTGAAAATTGTAAGCAAATGCTATGTTTGCTTCTCTACTGGGTTTTTTTGGCATGTTTTGTCCATGATATGTTAGTCTGTCATCTTTGTTCTGTATTTGCTTGCTACCACATGCGTTCAAATTTTGGTGTATTAAAATTCTTATAAGCTACTAGTATACAGCTGATAAAACAGGAAAACTCATTTGGAGTTACTTTTTGCAGTTGTTTCTTGTAGGAGCAGCTCTTTTCTTGTGTTGCTTTGCATCATGGCAGGGCAACAATAGGCAGAGTATATTAGAAAAATGACTACGAAAACTGAAGACACACTCCTTGTTCACAAAATGTCTTTGAATGTGCTTTAAGACAATATTTTATATTTCTTGAAAGCTATTTTTAAGGTGAAAATAAACATTACCTGAGAAAAGACAACAGAGTTCTAATGCAGAAGATGGTACACTTAAAGCGCAGATTAACTTTATGTATGAACTTGGCACCTATTACCCAAACAATGGAAAAAAGTTCTCAGATTTTCCATATTGCTTAGTATTTTTAAAGGTATTGTTTTGACAGTATTTTGAATATTTTGACAGTCAGTCAGGAGAAAGTTTTCACATGAATATGTATTGAAAAGATGTTCAATTATTGCTGTGAATTTTTTGTGAAATTCTAGCTGATACAGCATGTTCTGACTGAACAAAGACTTCATAGCCTCTTCTTGGTCCATTAAAAAACAGTCATTCTGTACAAGGTAATGTTTTAAAAATACAGTACTTTGTTGCCTGTCAGAATAGTGTATGCATTTGTTTCCTTGGATTTAGTATACTTCTGTTTTTAAAGTGTACTGAATTCAAGCACCAAAACAAACCTGCATATATGAAGAAAATGAGAACCAGGTTTGCAAGGATACCACATGTTGTATATGCAGAACAGGAATACTTTTGTTACCTTTTTAAGATTTTAAACTTTTCATAATATAACAAGCTATGCTGAACACATATTATGGGAAAGTTTAGTTGTGCTCCATTTGTCTGTGTGTTCAAACTGAACTGCAAAGACTATAATTTACATATTAAGTATAAATCAAACAAACTAGCCAAAATAATTGCAAGTGGAAACTGATTTTTTTTCTTGGTCTAAGTTTGTATTTAGAGGTAAAATCTTTATTTTGGTGGTCTTTGAACAAGATACATAATACTCTTTAGAACCTTGTGATGCTCTATTACTACTGACTAATGTAAGATGTGTTAGCATTTGTTGCGATACTTTGCTTCGATCTCCTGTCACAGGTGGGGTAGGCCCTTCAGACAGAGTTTATTAGAGAAGCTCCCACTGAGTCACAAGGTGCAGAAGGGACCCCCCTTCTCAGAGAGATTGGATCCAATCTTAGCCCCAGAGTGTCAATAGTTTAAGAAATTACAGGGTTGTAATTGGACCTTTGTACAACTTAGCTGCACAGTATTAATGAAGGCAAACCAGATATATTCATATAAAAATGAATTATTTACTATAATAAGTGATTAGACACAAAGATCTTAATCAAAATTATTTACTACCCAGTGTTGAAGCTAGTATTAGGATAGTATAGTGTACCGTACCAAATCAATTAGATTAAAGGAATTCTATTAAAGCTAGCAAAAAAAACCCCTAAAAATTATTAAGTAGAGATTGATGTTACTTACCCATATGACCAACTGTGGGCAAATCTATTTCACTTAACCTGGAGGAGCAGAGGGGCATCCCCACCTAAGGGAGGAATCTCCACACACTCTCCAAGAAGGGATATGTTAGAAGAACCCGCTGTTTGAAATTGGAACTGGACTTTCAGAGTGTAAAGTGATTGACTGTCAGTCATATCCAGGCCAGCTGTCTGACCTTAGCATTTTTAGATAATAGTGCTTTACCATAGCTGCCACGTTTTCGCCCCTCTATCAGGATGTTTAACTTTGCTGTTGATGAGTCAGACTGGTTTTAGGTAATTCAACACCAAAAACAGCATGACATCCCCTCTCAGTTCACCACAGATAGCTTTGCAAAATGGGGCATTGTTCGAATTGCTTTACTCCATTCCAGGCAGAGCATCCTGCTATACCATCTACCCACCGTTACTTGGGAAGGCTTTCATTCTTGATGTTCATTCAAATTCCTTGAAAGAAGGAAATGTGTATAAGCAGATGGAAAGTGTGCACATTGCTGTCATCTTTGGTTTACTGGCAATAAGCATGTTGAGTTTTTGAGAGGTGGCCTGTGTCTTCAAGGCCTTGCTTGTCAATAGAAAATGCTATTTAATCTTTCTTCCTTCACTAGTAATCTGAGTAGTTGGTGACAGAGGCACAAACACTAATTAATTTTATAGCAGTTCTGAAGGCTTGTTGAAATAACAAATTCTGTACTGTGTTCTTTGCAGGCAGTCGCACCTTGGAGATGATGGATTGATTTATTTTGACTGAGACCCATCAGACTCTTAAGTTAATTTTGGAATTGGGCATTTAAATCCTCGCAGCTACCAGAAATGTAAGGTGGTGTAGACTTGAAGAGAGGAAAAGAAGAAATGGGGGAGCTAGGTCATTGGCAAGGTGGTGCACTCTTGAGATTGGTACAGCAGCTCTGCTGCTGAAAGAGTAAACTGTGTCAGATGGGACTTACTCAGCCTGAAAGTGTGTGAATGGAATAGTTTTTTAAGGCCTCAGTGCAGATCCAGTAAATGGGTACGTCAGTAAATGTGTGCTGAAGAAAAAGTAGTTGACTCTCAGGGAAAAAAAAAGGATGGGAGGAGAAAGAGAGAGGTTACATGAACCTGTTCAGCTTGGAGTTTTTAATCTGAGTTTCCATGCTTCTTGTTCACAGCTATAAACTGCTCTTTCATAAGCAGGCAATCATTTTTGTTTGTCATGTGAAGAATGGACGTGATATTGGGCTGCTTTATTGATTTTTTGCCTTTGAAATGCAAGATGCAGTGTCACTGAGGCTATTGAAAATGTTGCTAACCTTATTCTGTTGGGTTTGTGGAAAAACTACAGAGCTAAACACAGTCAGATAAACCTTCACGCAGTTTTGCTCAAAGTCAGGAGCCTGACTGGGAATTATGAATGCTAGGCAGTTCTGAGAATGGAATAGTACTTTTAAAATAGAAAATAATTTAGAATACCCACAATGCCTCTTGGTCAGAAACCTGTGTGAGCAGGTGGTGGTTCTCTGCTTTGTCTGAACGTCATGGTCTCAGTTTAGTGTGCATGGAATGTGTGCTCAGTGGGTTAGTGATAGACAGCTCTCCCCCAAACAAGCTTTTCTCTCTCCCTCTGGCATTTCAGCCCAGGTCTGGAAAATTCGCGCTGACTATAATGGCCTTCAGAGATCTGGGTATGTCCGAAGCACCTCGAGGAGGTGCATACAAAATCCACAGATGTCCAAGCAAGGCAAAACTGCCTGTCTGTAAAGCTACTATTGCAAGAGGAGAAAGGCTAATCATTGCCATCAGTCTGACTTCTGTGGGGAAAGAAGCCGAATTTGCTGCTTATTGAGATGGGTTCTTTTTTGGGAAGAAGGGAGGGAGTGTGGTATTCATGATAGACTCAGTCGACCCAGCACATGGTGCTGAGGAAGCTGTGTTGATGTTTTTGTTCCTGTTCAGGGAGATACCTGTCAAAACATAAAACTTGAAGAGCTCTCCCATTCTGAATTCTGCCCCCTTTGAACTTCCATTGTGTTTCTCCCCCCTTTATTCAGTTTTAAAATAAATTTTTGATTCTCTGTCAGGCCCTTTCCTGTGTTGGGAGGGTCACAAAGGGAATGTGTATATTATTTTGCTGCTGCAGGAAGCTGCTGTTGTGCTTAAGCGCTTTCAAATGAAGTTTCCTGCAGCCACAGAAGTGTTGCGCAAAGGGTGGGTGTGCCCTTGGCCTTCCTGCTACAAGGCAGTTGGTCTTAAACTTCCACATGAATTGAAATGAGTGGATGTTGTCGGTTTTCAAAAGGAATTAATTGTTCTGGCTGAAGGGACTATTACTACATTAAGTGAACATTCCATGTCTCTTTTTGAGGTTACTTTTCCTTTTTCATTTCTATTTTTTTCGTGCAATGCCATCGACAGTTTTCTTAAACTGATGCTGTATTCACAGAAAAGAAAAACATGTCTAAAAAAATGGTAATTACTTTTGAAGTCAGGTATCTGGCTTATGCACCACTTTCTTGCTAGTAATGAGAAGCAGTCTCAGTACCAAAATTGTTGTTTAAATTTTGTATTTTTAGTTTTGTATTTAAAAGAGTCTAAAAAGGCTTTTTGTGTTTAAAAAGCCTAAAAAGTTCTTGGCAAAGATGACAGGAATTTGAGCAAATAAGATAGAAGCGGATCACTGTATCTAAATACAGATTGGAATTCTTCAGTAATGATACATTATATATTGTTCACAGCAATTAACATTTTTTTAATATTGTGTTTTTATTGCAGATACATTATGTTCCATCTCTTCCTGTGTGCCTGCTTTGTCTGACTTTCTGTGGATTCCTGCAGCAAGTAGGTGGCTTCATCACTCCCATATTTAATACAGAGATTTCTCAAGTGGTAAAAAGGTAGTTAAGTGTTGGGAATTTATCTGTAGTGAGAGGATGCTCTCAGTTTTGCACATTTGAAGTTGTTTATTTGATGTGGTATGGCTAAAGACCCTGGCCCAGGAGGCTTCCCTTCAACCTATTGCCTCAAACACCTCCCCCTTCCCCCTCTCCCAAGAAAACAAAAGTTGAAAAAAATATTCTGAAGGATGTGAATGCTTCATAATGTGAATATTATTAAATCATGAGAATTTTCTATGTCCTCTACATTTTAGTGTATTCCTTAAGTTGTGATTTTCAATCTTGTTAACCAGTTTCTTGATGGTTGACTTAAAAAGAACCATATGAATTACTGCAGCCCAGTGTGGCTGGTGAAAATAATTTTCAGGTGCTTTGAAGGTACAGATGAGAATGGTATGTAAACATGTTCGATGCTGGTGTATCATCTCTTCATCATTACCAGAATCACGTCATTTACAGCGAGTAGCTTTCATCTCCAAAACATCATCTTTGTATCTCAGATTTTGTTACCCATTCCTACTTATTACATGAATAATTGAGAAGGCCATTTTTTTCATTGAGTCTTTATTGTGTCAGACATCCACTTTAAGATGTGTATGGACTTGGTATAGTTTCTTTTTGTCAAACAAATAGCTTTCTGGTACTGAGTAACTTATCTACAAAAGTCCCCTTCAGGTGAATGTTTGGATAAGCAGAGAGTTAATATTGCAGTATTTTGGGAAAGCTGCTGTAGTAATTAAATAAGGCTTCCTCTGGAGATTAAAAGCTATGAATGTTTAATAAAAGCAAATGGTAGAGCACCAGCATTACATCTTGCATAATGTTGACAGAAGTAGTGAGAAACCTTTTAAATATAATGCTTCTAGTAATGTAGTGGTTATTTTCTTCTAAAAACCAGTAATTCCTTATTGAGTTATGAGGGATGCCTTTTTTCCTTAGTTAAACGTGTACTTGTTACCTGTGCTACCTTTGGAGCTAAAAGCACATATCTTCTCATTTAAAGGTGGCTGGCTCTGTAAATGAGGCATAGGGAATCCATAGGCCCTAGATAAGGGCCTGAAGAATGTAGTGAATGACATTTGCATCTAGACATTCATATTTATATGTCTATGATACACTGGTTCTTTGTGTTGCTTAGTTTGGGAAATAAAAGGATGCATTTTTTCTTGATGTTGGTGTCTTGTCTTTTCTCTTTCCCCCATAATTGGCATAATGGTAACACAGTTTTATCCTCTTGTATGTGTAATTGAATATTTTTGTCATCTCATAACTCATGAAGTTAATGCTTTTCCTTATTTAAGGTGTTCGGCCTTTTTTTTCCTGCTGATATAACTGTTGTGAATTCCATAGCCTACATCATCTTTAGCCCATGTAAATGAATATTCATACACTCATCCTTTCTTTAGTAATTGTAGTTAGGAACAGAAAATTTTAAAAACCACCAAAACATGTTCCAAACAGCTCTTTTATGATAAAGCAACATACTTCAATACAAACAAAAGCTGTTGAAAATAACACATTAAGAATGTAACACCCATATGCCCTTGCAAAGCAGTAAACATATTTTTAACTTGAACAGTTCCATTTTCAAGCACAATGTCTTTATTAACCATTCAGTATCTTCATCAGTGACATGCAGACTCTTAGCAAGTTTGGGAATGACCCCAAGTTGACTATGAGGCTGATGGGATTCAGGAAAGGGACACCATCCAGAGGGAGCTTGACAGACTTGAGAAGTGAGCCCATGGGAACCTCATGAAGTCCAACAAGGCCAGGTGCACCTGCTCTTGCATCTGCGTTAGAGAATCTCCAGGATCAGTACAGGCTGGAGGATAAATGGACTGAGAGCAGCCCTGTAGATGAGGACTTGGGAATCCTGGTAGATGAAAAATAAGACACGAGCTGGCAATGTGCACTTGCAGCCCAGAAAACCAGTTTTATCATATAAAAATAAGCATGGCCAGCAGATCAAGGGATGTGATTCTCCTCTTCTGCTCTGCTCTGCTCACGTGAGACTGCACTTGGAGTCCTGTGTCCAGCTCTGGGGCCCCTAGCACAAGAAAGACATGGACCAGTTGGAGTGAAGTGCCACAGAAACGGACAGAGGTCTGGAGTGTCTCTTCCATGAAGAAAGGCTGAGACAGTTGGAGTTGTTCAGCCTAAAGAGAAGGAGACATCAGGGAGACCTTATTGTGGCCCAAACCAGTCTTGGATTCTAGTTGTCTTGTATAGTTGTCTTGTTAGACAGCTCTGCATTCTGCATTTTCAGAATATGAAATGCTGAATTCCAGGTGGTAGTTACTTGGAATCACTCTTGATAAAAGCAAGCTTTTAGACTGTCATCAAAGCTTTTATCGTAAGTGTGGATTTTACTGATAAAAATTATGATGGAGTCATAAAGAAGCAAAGATGTTTTTCAACTGGATTTTGGAATGCGCTGTCCAATCTCACATTTTTAAACCTTTTTTTTTTTCATTATCAGATATACCTATGGTTATTTATTGCATTATTAATGTCTTCTTTGATTACATTTATCAGAGAGGACTATGAGCTTGAGTTCCTTAAGAATAGATTAAATTATTATTCTGAAAGGAGGTGGTCTTGGAAGACCTCCCATTCATGGGCAAATACCAAGTCTGCTTACAGATTCTCATCTCAGAAAGCACTTTTTAAAAAATGTCTACTTAAAATTAAAACTTAGCTGAAAACTGCTATTCCTGGCCTTCTTTTCATCAGTGCAAGTTTGTGACCCAGCCTAGTTCTTTTGTCTTCTGATTTTAAATTGGGAATGAGTTGTACAGATCTCATTAAAGCTATTCTTTAGGCTTTCAGGTTAAATTAGCATGTTGCAGTTGGACAGGTGAGCACATGATGTCTAAAATCCAATGAAAAGTAATAATCCTCTAGCTGGACTCCCAGTTAATGTTTTGTTTTTTCCTCTAATACTGTTATTTTACCTCTAGGGCTATGTAGTAAATCAAAGAGAAACTTAGCTTCTCATAAACCACTTAAGCCATTCTCCTGTCTACAGGTTTTAATGTTTTCTCTGTGTCAGAACAGTACTGTCATTAAATAGGGGTATTACAAATTAAACCAAGTACAGCTAGTCAAGAAGTATTTCTTGCATTTCTTCCAGGCAAATGCTCTGAACAGAACCAAAACAAACTATGGCTTGTCTTACAATGACAAATATGGACAGTGCAGCAGCTTCTACTGTCCACCAGAATGGTGATATCCGTGGGAATACCAGTGCACCCAAGCAGACTGAACCATTGCTTCAAGTGTACCTTTATCATTCTCCTGGGAAGACAGAAGGAGATTACCTTCAATTTTCAGCTGGAGAATACGTTGCAGAAGAGATTTGTGCTGCTGCCTGTAAAGCCTGTGGTAAGTATATATGTAATAGATTATCTAATGAAGCAGTGAAATTCAACTTCATACAATAAAGTTTTTAACAATCAAGAGCTCATCAAAATGGTGGCATTTAAACTGAAATGCTAATTTCTCTGTTTTTTCAGAAGTAATTAGTACTAGGCTGTAAAACTGTTTCCATTAGAATGGTTGTGAAGCTGAATTGGGTGACTACCGTGTTTTTTCAAATACTTTAAGGGTATATTATCCTTTAACTGAAAGTCTTCTTTCATTGGGCTGACATAATGGTTTAGGTAGTTAAATCATAGCAGGAGCTATAAATAGCTTGAATTACTTTCTGATGCAACCCTGCAAAACAGACTGGTCCTGGATGTTATGCATATGTTCTATATTATACATGCATAATCACTTTTTAGAAGGAAACTGTTGTAAGAACAGATATCTAAGAATGCCATTGAATTGCTACATTTACCCAGAGTCTGGCATAAACCAGTGCAGAAATCTGTAGTAAATCTGTAGTACTTTCATTGCAAAATTACGTTGACTTTTTAAATAAAACAAATTAATTCCAATAATCTCTGGGCATGAAAGTGACCATCTTTTTGTTCCTCATGTACATGTGCGCACACAGACATGTACACAGAGTCTCTCCATATGTTGCTTTGGGTTGTCGGTGTTACAAAGCTAGATTTATCTTTTAGCTTTCAAAGTGCTGCATTTCAGGTGCAAATGAATTTGAAAGAAGGGATTGTAATTCCAAATTATGTGTTTAAGAAAAGACTGGATGTCCACTTAGAACCATGTTGTAGTTGACAAGGCGGTGTTCAGTCATAGGTTGGAGTCAATAATCTCAAAGGTCTTTTCCAGCCTAATTGATTTTGTGATTCTGTGAAATACTTTTCCAGAGGGTCACAGTTATGAAGCTGCTGACTCTGCACATTTTTTATCTCCAAGCAATCTTAGACTTCTCTGATTTTGTCTTTTGGTCGCTATACAGTTCTTAAATATAGTTGTAATGACTTTAATTTTGGGAGGGATCTGTCATTTTTTTCTGGGCTGATAAGTGTCTTGCACTGAGTTACATGATACGAGTTGATAGTTTACTAGTATATGCTAGTTTCACAAAGATTCTTCTGGGTTTAAGGCCTGTTTTTCCTTTAAGTTCTTTAGGTGTTTCAGAATCTGACTAAGATCTAAGTTCAGAGAGTTGTTTTTCATATAGTAAGAGAGCTTTAGACAGATAAACACATGTGATGAGTTCAGCAGAAACACTGCCTGGTATTCATTGTGGTAGACCATGAGGAAATTGGTATTTGGAAGTTTGCAAAGCTTTAACTTTGTGAGGTTCTTCTTCTCTAATGATCTTGTAGGTTGGAGTTTGACAGATGGACATGGAAATTTTCTTGAAGCTAAGGTATCTTTTTGATGGTGGCTCATACTGAGCTCTTCCAGGTATCTTCCACTGTGTCCTCAATTTTATATAGGTTCTCTTCCAGTTAAAGAAAGAAAAAGGTATTGTCTCCCTCCTTTAGAAAATATGCCCATCCTAATTTCTATATTAAGGACAGATTTCTTAACACGACTGCCCATGGTTTTTGGGCTTCAGCCTTGCCTTATTAGGTTTGTCAGCTTAGTTGAGACCCTCAGATACAACATCTAAAGGTGTTTAAAGGTAGTGGGTGGTGGAAGTTCTTTACTTTCAGAGTGTTAAAGCAGTATTGAATTTTTATATTAGGCAGTTGTTAAATACTTTTTATTGGAAATAGATACTATTGTAGTCACTGAGTGAAATAGAGAATCATTTTACTGGGTAGTAGTGGGGAAAAAAGCTTCTTTCTTTAACTTAGATATTTATCTACTGACTTGACAGAATATTAAACTGATATGGGCTTGTATCCATCACACTCACTAGTGTGAATAGCATGATCTTTGAAAGAACATACTACATCATCAACTATGACATCAGTGCCTTGGTTCATATCTAACTGGAGTTTTATTTTGTGATAACAAGTCATCCGAACATATTTTTTTCAGTAACTTTTATAATGAATCAGTTAATTAAACCTCACCTTCCAGAAAATTTCCCCATCTCATCTGAATTCACTAGGATGGTAACTACTTTAGTACTTTGATTAGCTGTTTCTACTGTTATTTCTTGTCTGTCCTTTTTTTTCTTTCTTTTTTCTCTGGTTTGAATTTTCCTTGCTTCAGTTTTCAGATGTTTCTGCAAGTTGTGTTTTTCTTTTCCTTTCCACTTCACCAACCTTAAGAAGATATTTATGTGCCATAATCAAATTATAGAATCATAGAATGGTTTGGGTTTGAAGGAACCTTAAAGATCATCTAGTTCCAATGCCCCTGCCATGTACAGGGACATCTTCCACTGGACCAGGTTGCTCAGGGCCCCATCCAACCTGGCCTTGAACACTTGCAGGCATGGGGCAGCCACAGCTTCTCTGGGCAGCCTGTGCCAGTATCTAAGCATCATCACAGTAAACAATTTCTTCTTGACATCTAATTTAAACCAACTTTCTTTCCATTTGAAGCCAGTCACCCTTGTCCTTTCACTACAGTTCCTGACAAAGAGTCCCTCTCCAGCTTCCCTGTAGGCCCCCTTCAGATACTGGAAGGTTGCTATGAGGTCTCCACACAACTTTCTCCAGGTGGAACAGACCCAACTTCCTCAGCCAGTCTTTGCTGGGAAGGTGCTCCAGTCCTCTTATCAACTTTGTGGCCTCCTCTGGACTTGCTTCAACAGTTCCATGCTGGGGCCACCAGAGCTATTCCAGTTGTGATCTCATGAGATCAGAGTAGTGGGGAAGAATCACGTCCTTTGACCAATCTTTAGGTCTCCTTTTTAGTAAAATTTCAATTATTTTCTTTAGCTAGAATCTTGTGACTGTTCTATTCTTTTGGTCAGTGCAGATTGGACTATCCAGTTTCCCAGGAAAATGTGCAGCCCATGTCATGTATGATATTCTTTTCATCCACCTCACAAACATGCAAAATCAAATTCCTGCTAAATAATAAATCAAATTAGTTTTGTTTCCTGTGACATCAGCTGAAAACTTTGTACTCCATTACTTGTTTTGTCAGACCTCACCAGCCGTTCTCAAGATTTCTAGCTTTCTGGGATAGTTTCTGGTTTACTAGGAAGACTAGTACTCTAGCTCCTAGGTATATCCTCTTATACTTCTCTGTTTTAAACATAATTTTGTGTGAGCAGTACTCCTTATCAGATTGTTTTTATCATTTTCTCTTGGTTCAACTTTGTTCACCAGAGTTTCTAAAATATATCAATAATTTTTTATACTTACTTGTATGAAGGAACTGTTCATCCTTGTACAGCTGAGGCAGACAAAGCCCTTTGAAGAGTGGCTTCTGCTGGGCACATATGAGGGCAGTACTATACTGGGACGTTTTTGTGGTTGTGGTTGTACAGCAGAGCACGTATGTCTTCATATGGATGCCTAAAACATACAGCCAAATAACGTTTATGTTGGCAAGACTCATCTTTCGGGAGTTAGCTGTGGGTCAGAATATTTCATTAAGAAGGGAATGGTTCAGGTAGTAAGCCAGGCTGAAATATAACAAATTCAGTAATTGTTAATGAACTTTGTAATCTGAGCAATTGATAGAACTTTTGGTAGCAGAGCTGCTTAAATCTGAGAATGATTGCTATCAGTGGCAAGCAGGACTGGATCTAGGCAAATGTCAGAGAGTCTTGGTGTGTACCTTTCAAACAGTTCAAACAATTGAAGTTGTTCCAGCCTCTGCTGACTTGCCATTAGATTATACCCTCTGGTATGTATTGGTTATAAAAATATTAGTCTGTGTAAATATTATTCTGCCTGTTTGATACGTGCATGCAAGAGCTCACCCTTTTTTTTTCCCTTTTTTTTCATTTTATTTAAAAATAGTTTTCTCATTTTGGAAAAATATAATAAATATTAAAGAAATTGTAGGTATGTGTTCTTTATAAGGAGAACTGAACATAAAAGTGACTATCATATTTCCAAACAGAAATGCAAAAATAAATAAGTCGTCTTGAAATTAAGTTTAGATTGACAAATCAGTCATATTTCAGTTCTTAGCTAGTTAATTGCCAAGTAAAAAAGTAGAAATGTCACACCAAATTGAAGAAAAGTCATTGCTCTCAGCCTGAGCGAGAAAGTGGTATTAGAGGAACTAGTTGATGATGGAAATTAAATTTGACAGAGAAATTGTTCTAGAGGTTGCGGAATCATTGTGTTAGGTTTATCTTCAGAATTAGAGACTTGTTTTCTCAAATCATGATCTTAAACCCTTTCATCTTCTCTGCTCTCTGTCAAAGAATCTTAAGTAGAATTTATCTTTTAGGGTCTTTTTCATGTCTTTATACTCAATTTATAAGACTGTCAAGCAGTGATGCCATTTGAACAGAAGCAGAAATAACGATTCAAGAAAGTCCAGAGCTTTCACTGTCACTCTTTCCACCAGAGCTGGTGGAAAGAGTGACAATACAAACTTGATATGGTATTTACAGAATAAATAAACTTGATTGTTTACAGAAAAGCTGTAAACTTTGTTCATAATTTTTATTTTATTTGAATTCTAAATTACAAAAAAATCTAGAAATCTCTTTAAAAATTAGTGTAATTGAAAATAACATTAATTTTGTTGTATAAATAAATCAACTACAGAATGCTAGAAACATCTGAAGTCTGAACTTGAATCTTGAATGTGTTTATTTGTATACAGAAAGAAATTTAGTCGATTTGTATGCTACACTAGTGTTACCATGCGATACGAATAATTTTACAGTAAGATAATTCCCAATGTCTTCTAAGTGGATTTCAGAGTTTTCATCATAAGATAAAGTAATTAAAAAACATAAACAACTTTGGACTGTATACTGTAACTTACCAGAGTAATAAATTACACAGAAGATGAGTACTACATGGGTAAATAATTTTCTTTTAATATTTAAACTAACAATTTGTTTATTTATTTTGTTGTTTGAATAATGTGAGTAAAAAATATGTGCATCATTTGTATGTGTAATCCAAATTTTTACAGGATTAAAGTTAACAAATTGAAGATATTTTTAGATAAGTGAGTTTGTAAATCATGGTTAAAACAGTTGCATTTGCAAGCAGGGCATTGTTTGGTGTCAGCCAAATAAATGCATGCCATGTTCTTGAAAATCTTAATAAATTAGTAGCCAAGTATGCAGAGATAATCACTTTAAATGTAACTAGAACATTTGAACAGAGCACTGAAAAATGTTTTGCTAATGCAGGAACATAATTTTGTGTAGCGTCTTGCGTTTCTGTCGTGGCTTCTCCCCTGGTGTATAAGAACCCTAAATTTCTGTAGGATGTATCTGACTTCATCGACTTACTGGCAGGTTTTTGTTCTTATATCCACATCCCCTTCTATTAGGATCGGTAAACTCTGGAATCTTTTTAATGGCACTAGAATCCCAAGAGAGAGCACATTCTGAAATCCTGATAGGGTTGCTGGGTTTTGGACAGCTAGCAGTTAAAAAAAGACCTTGATTTTATTTGCTTCTGTGTTCGTGGGGTTTTTTTAATGTTGATATCCTGAAACTCCACCTAGGAACATTTTAATTCTCACCCCTGTGAATTGCAAATAGATTGGAAATTCCATGGTTCCATGGTGCTACCCTTGAAAAATGCTGGTCTCTTTTGGAAAACCATAAGATGGCAGCGAATTTTTAATTACAACTGAGTGAAAACATTATTTCAGAGCATTTAATTTGACTAAGTGCTGGCAGTGTTTGCAGTCAATTAAATGTTTTCAAGGGAGAGACTGCATTGAGTAATGTGATGATTTTTACTACCACCTTGCTTGTATGCTTCAGAAGAGATTCCTTGCTACTAACAAGGGAGTTTTAGGCAGATTTTTCCTAACATGCTGAATTTCCAGAACTGACATGACTCAGACTTATCATTGAATATAGCTGTTCACTGGGGGTTGGCTTTTTCCTTTGGTGGTTTTGTTTGGTTTTGGGTTTTTTTAGAAGGGGGGATTGTGGGTGTGTTTGTTTGCTTGTTTGTGTGGGGTGGTGTTGTTTGGTTTTTGTTTGTTTGTTGGTCTTCCTTTAGGTGATAGCCTTTCCTGAAAATCCACACAGAACATGCAGCCCCTTGCTGCTTCCCTGCTGGCTGGGGAATGAATTAATCGGAACTCTGGGCAATTCTGATTTTCCAGGAAAAGAAATACAAGCTTTGATTGTCTATTCAGAAAGCATTTTGTTGACAGAATAGTGACATTGAATGTGATGTCAAGGGTTTGGTAAGCCTCCAGTTTGTATGAATGATGTGGGTAAGATACTATTTTTATGTCAGAAAAGGAAAGCAAATCTCCATCTGGTATGTGCAAGGATGCATAAGTTTTAAATAATTTACTTCCAGTTGTGTGAGAACTAGTGTATGTATTAGACTTTGAAAATTTGAGATTTTTAAAATTGTTTTTACTTGTTTAACTAACTGCTTTAATCTTTTTATGTCTAATGACTTACATGCTTGAATTTACAGTTTCATCCAACAGTATTTCTATTGCAGACTATGCATGGATTTCACATTTCATAGTGGTGTCATGCTTGTTTTTGATTTACCCTTTCTGATTTTTATTTTTTCTTTAAAGAGGGACATTGCCTTATAAAACTGTACTGTATGGGAGAAAGGATTCCTAATACCAACAAAGGAGGAGATACAGAAAAACTGTATTTTCTTAGTTGCTTCAGGATAAATGAAGTAGTGTGACTTCTCTGGATGTGAAGCTCTAAAATCATAATGAAGAAAAGAAGGCTTGAAATAGAAGTTTAAAGTGTAAACTTACGCTGTGTTGTAGCCTTTCATGATTTTACTTGACAGTCTGTATAGTATGACAAGGCTCCTTTCTTTAGCCTTATGTAATAAATAAATTTTAAAAATGTAAAGAGATATTGTCATTGCAATAGTCCAGAAAATTTATTTGATGGCCCTTGCTGGAGAGGCAAAGAGGACAAAATTCTGATTAATTATGTCTGAGTTAGAGTCTTCTCTCCTAATTCATCACTGATTGAGTTGATAGCATGGTTAATGCAGTGCAGAAATCCAGGGGGGACTTTTCAGTACCTGTTGTGAATGGCTTTTATGATTTTACTTGTGTTGAAAAATACATTTCTCTGTAGTTTTCACTATTGTTGACATGTCTAGGTTTCAGCAAAAGACTTTTATTCCCCCACCCCGTCTTTTGGTTTTCATTGTATCTAGAGAAAACACTTAAATACTGGTTATCATCACTTGAAAATTATGCACGCAACTAATAGGGGATGTAAGAATTACATGAAAAGAGAAGTTTCTGGCCTCTTTGCTTTTGTCAGATTTTTGTGGACGATTTTCGAGACTCTCATACAGGTATTAGCTCTGTTTTATAATTGCTGAGCATTAAGTGAAGCAAAGCAAATGCGTAGTTCTTAAGGGGAAGGGATAAAAACGTGAAACTCCTTTTCTTGAAAGATATGTATGATCTCTGTGTGCTTGAACACTGGCAGTGAGTGGTCCAAGTTACAATTCAGAATTATAAATGCCAAAGTATGAGGGATGGAAGAGTGCACAGTTTACTTTTCATACAAAGGAAGAAAAGTAAACCCCAGCGAGGGAGGGGGACGTTAATATAAATATTTCCGATTTTTAAGGGGAGTACCAGAGTCATGTCTGTTGCTTAGTTAAAATTTCAGAGTCACGATGGTACGATCTTGAAATATCTCTGGGGCTTTTTGAGAGGTGGGGTGGCATGGTGGTTGTGGTGTCTGTAATGTATTTGGTGAAATACAGCAGTTTAGCATTTGAATTTAAGAACATGATTTTGAAATGTTTTCTTGTTCAGCGTCCTTACACAGGATGGTTAGTAGTTCGGGTAAATGTATTAGTGAGACTAGGTAGGTCTTGCTGGGTATACAGGTAAATATTCAGTGTTGCCCTGAATGGTGTTTAGAGTCTGACAAAGAGTCATGAAACTGGCTAGTGATTCTTACATGCATTACACTGTAATTGGTGTAAAATTATTTGGGGTACAGACACCACGGTGTCTAAAAACTGCTAAGTTAGTAAGTTCTAAGTTACTGCTTTATGGACGACTGACATGTAGTAGAGCATAGTTCATCCCACTTCACACATCAGACGAGAACCATGTTTAGTTGGATGGGATAGGTTTCTTCTTAACTCCATTAAAATTTTCTCAAAACTTGGATGGATCAAGTATGTCTTATTGCACCATATATTTGCAACATTTAGAGTTACAGCAAATCTTTCAGTTACTAATCCCTTCAGGTTTGTTCCTTTGGGGGTTTTGTTTCGTTTTGGTTTCTCTTTTATTGCCTTACATAATGCTTTCCATTTCTCTCGTTTCCTGTAAGTTTGTGACTCCTTTTCAGAGAAAATCATATGCTAGAGCCTGCAACTCTGGTATGTTTTGTAGAGCTTTGGTTTAAGAAAGTCAGATGATTAGCCTACAGATTTCAGCAGTTTGATCTTCACAACTGCACAATAGAACTCTAGATCTTAGCCCTCTTACTGGATCCCTCTAGAGGCAAACCCTGTTTTGTATCAAAGTTAATAAGCTAGTTGTTGTTTAACACTGAAATATATTTTGTTCCAAAGGGTTATGTGGTTTTATATGTGGAGTTGATTAGTTGTTTCTTCTGATTGTCTTACATACAGTTTAGATGTGATGAAAGAAATGTGGGGTCTGCCTCCTTCAATTATTAGGTATAATTATAATATAGATATATGTTGTTCTGAACAGAAAGAAATGAAGGAATTTTTTTTCTCCTGGTTTCTTATGAGAATTTCAATTATTTCATTCTAAGTCTTTGAGCAAGGGTGTGGATACTTTGCATTTTTCCAGAATTCTTTTGTCTCCTAATGTCATTTTAAGTTACTTCTGTTGTCTTTACTTGTTACCTTTTTCATCATTTTTTTGCCTTCTTACCCCAAAGTGTATTGCATTAATGTAACATTTCCTTTAGATATCACCTACTGTGGCTTTGACACTGTAATTTTTCATCCTGCTCTCTGACCTTTAGACCTGTCTCTCTTCCTGTCTTCAGAATATATTTGTCAGTACTTGCAGTTCATTCTTCTGTTCTGTCAGTTGTCAGGCACTTAACCTGTTTTCCAAATCTAGCACTGGCATCACGTGGAAGCATAACACTGCAGTATAGTACACCGCTGTGTCATATACTAGGGTGTGTTTCAGCTGGGAACCTCAAAGCCAAATTAAAATTCTGGTGCTGCTGAAGAGTTGATGCTCAGCTGATTTACATAGTTTCTGATTAAGTAGGGTTGCTTGTCAGGTATCATTAGCATAATTCAAAGTTGTTGAGGGAAAAAGATAGTTTCCAGTTCTGATTTATTTTAACAATATATGTTTGTATTTGTTCTAATTTTTCAATCAGTCTAAAGTCTTAAAATCAATGCTTAGTCTTAAAATCAATGCTCAAATCAAATGATCTCATTTTGGAAAGGCAAGAAAAAGAATAATCTACTGTGGTAGGCTGCTTCTAAACTGAGACTAAGAAGACATTTTATTAAATGCCATACAGAGAAAATCTTGTAATCTAACAGTGAGGCATAGGATAAGAGGTGATCACAGTCTTCAGTCAGAAAACATAAAGGAAGAATGAGAAATTAAACCAGCAAAGCAACCTGCAAGTTATGGGATTATGAGTGCAGTGTTGTTGGCAATATTGATTCCTGTTGCTGATAGCAGTAGAGCACTGTGGCAATCTATTACTCTTAACCCACAATATTTTTTTAATACTTTGTAAAAACACTTTATCCTATAGATGTTTGGTTCTCTGTTCTTCATGTAGGTATCATGCCAGTGTATCATAACATGTTTGCACTCATGAGTGAAGCAGACAGAATGTGGTATCCCCCAAATCACATCTTCCACGTAGATGAAGCAACCAGACTCATCCTGATTTACCGGATAAGGTAATCTAAATAAAATGGTATATGCTTGTCATGGTAAAACAAAACTGTGAGAAAACACAGCCAATATGATATTTAGTTGAACTGCGGTTTCTCTTAGAGGTTGTGGACAGATTGCTGTTGCTTTCTGGAAAACAGATAAAAAATAAAGAATCGGAAAACATCAGAAAAAATATTCAAAAATATTGGAGTGATTTGAATAATGTGCTTTATTAATTTTCTCTATCTCATATGATTACCTGTGTCAGATTGAAGAAACAAACAATAAAAATATAGCGGAAGTAAAAACTATACTTTTATTAATAATGATACATCTCATCTCCTCTGTGCTTGCCTGTTTGAAATTAGTGGCAGTTCTGTAATGCAGAGTAATTATCCTGTGTAGTCAGTCATGTTTCTGCAATAAAACCATTTTTTCCTAACCTTATATTTGAATGTGGACAGCTTAAACTATAGTCACAGTTTTCCTTTTGTAAATTATTTCGTTTGATTTACATTGTATAATTTGGCCTGAGTGTTCTTCAGGAACTGTTTCAAAAGAAACTGGAAGACACTAATAAAATCCTTTGTATTCTGATTAGTGAGAATAGCTTGGTAAAGGTTCTCATTTCTATCCAGTACAGTTTATCACCCTGCTTAAATACTGCAGTACTTTAAAACACCAAGAACTGGATAAGAAGCCTTCATTGACTAACTGGGGTTTCATAGTGGTCTTCCAGAGCAGCGAGCACTAGTTATATGTCTGATGTTGGTAAGCAGAAGTGTCTGTTTATTGATTCCTGTTTAAATTTATTTCCTACCAGGTTTTATTTTCCCCACTGGTATTGCAGTGGCAGCAACAGAGCATACCGGTATGGCATTCTTCGTGGTGCAGAAAGCCCTGTCCTTGATGATCTTGTCATGTCTTACCTGTTCGCACAGGTATGATTTGTTTGCTTATTTTTTAATGCAGATTGGTAAAGGTTATTAGTATTTATTCCCTTTTCATCTTCTCCTAGTAACTCTGTAGGCTCTTGAAAGCTTGAAGCCCTCTCAAGCTGGAAATTAAATTCCATGTCCTATTGTGTATTTGGAGAGATGAAGTTCAAAACAGTGCTTCTAAGCATGATAGCAGCTGGTATTCCTTATGAATAAGTGCATCATTTTGTGGATGAAGTAGGTCATTCAGTCTTTTAAAAACCAAGCCAACAGAATTCCCCAGACAAACCAAACATAAACAATCAAACAAAACAACAATTCCCCCAGCAATTGCACCCCAAGCCCCTTTTCTTGATAAGCAGCAGTGCTACAGTTTTCATTTGCTTTCTTGCATTCTTTCTCAGTGGCGAGCTGATTTTTTGGATGGATGGGTACAGATGCCTGTTACTCACGAAACACAAGAAGAATGCCTTGGAATGGCTGTTCTAGATATGATGAGAGTGGCCAAAGAAAAGGACCAAACCCCAATGGCTATTTACAATTCAGTCAGGTGATTCCATAATTTGTAACTGTTTCACATCTATCTGATGTCTAAACCTAGTATTTTTGCGCCTTAGTACCTGGGAGGAGGTGTTCAGCCGTTGGCAGTTGATGTATTCTAACGGTTACGTATTTTACCTATTGTGTAAACTAGAAATCAATAGAAAATTCATGTTATGATGGCGATTCATGATTTGGAGACATGGATTTGACTGTCTTACTGAAAGGTAAGGCAGCAGCTTCTTTGTGAGAAAGTATGTATGCAATAGTTTGAGGTGAGACACCTTCTGGATGTCAACAGATCCAACCCCCTGTTCAGGACCAACTTCAAAGTTAGATGAAGTGACTCAGGGCCTCATCCAGTCAAGTTCTGAAAATGTCCAGATGTGGAGATCCCACTGTATCTCTGTGCAGCTTTGTCCTGTGCATGACCGTGGTCATCATGAAATATTTTCTCTGTACCTAATCAGTCTTCTCTGTGCTATTGATAATTCTCTCCTGTCCTTTCATCTTATTAGAAGACAATTATTACAGCACCCTACTTGAGCCTTCTCTCCATGCTAAACAAATCAAGCTCCCATATGCCTCTTCTCTCATGTCAAATGTTACAGGCTCTTTACCATCTTGGGCAGATCTCTGCTAAACTTTGAGTTTATCAATTGACTTGGGTGCATCAATCCTATCAGTTTCTACTCCAGCTGAGTTAATTCTGTCCCTGCTTGCTACTGAATAGTTGATGTTTGTCTTTGAATGAAACCTAGCAAGAGAAGTTAAAAACAGAGTGAGACCAGCTCACTGCAGGTAGTAACTGTAGTTCTGTTGCCTCTTGATACAGAGTGTGGACTGTGAGATAGGAACTTCAGTGAGAACCAGCCGCCATGTTTTGTTCTACCACCTGTATTTTCAGCCAGGAGATCTGTCCTTTATCGATGTAGTTGCCATGCAGTATCCTTTCCACAGCTTCTGCACCAAGCAAAGTAATTGAGTAACTTCTGCTGCCTTACATCAGAACTTAACTAATGAAAACGTAGACATCTTTGAATTTATGGAAAATGCATTATGTAATACATGTTGCAATTGACAGAGGGGAAAAATGGAAAATTAAAGAAGACAGGGAACTGTATTTGAAGAACAAACTACAGATTTAAGAAAGGATCTTTGTTATCCTACAGTTGAAAATATAAGGGTACATTTAGAGGAAATGGTATTTTCAATGCTGACTTGTTTAACACAGAACTAATTATCTTCGCTGGATTTAATGGGTAAAATTAGTCGGTTTTTTTTCTGGTTATGTATTCACAGCTACAAAATGTTTTTGCCTAAGTGTGTGCGAGCGAAAATCCAAGACTACCACATTTTGACACGAAAAAGAATAAGGTACAGGTTCCGCAAATTTATACAACAATTTGGCCAATGCAAAGCCACTGCCAGAAACTTGAAACTTAAGTATCTCATAAATCTGGAAACCCTTCAGCCTGCCTTCTATTCAGAGGTTTTTGAAGTAAAAGAACCTGGTGGAGGTCCTTCTGGAGAAGAAAGTTTTGCAACCATAGTAATAACTGGAAATGGTGGAATTCAGTGTTCAAGGGGAAAACTTAAAGACTGTGAGACGCTTGGAGAGCAGGTAATTTTTAAAATTATTTTAATAACTGTGCAGTGTTGTGGAACGGAGTAATAAGCTTATTTTAGAAGTTCTGATTTACCTCAAGTAAATTTTATTGGTTAATTTTACTTCACAATAATGATACAATTTCCATATGACTGAGGACCACAGAAATATATTGACTTAAACAGTGCAAGATTTGAAGATCAGTTTTTTATTGAAATGCTTGAAGGAAATAATGTAATACTTCTCTGCTTGACATAAAAAAATGAGGAAATGTAATGACTAGACCCCCATGTGTAGGTAAAATGCAGAAATTCCCCAAATTCTTTTTGAAAGCAGGGATCTAAGGATTCCAAATAACAGGTAAATTTCCCTTTCCTGCTGCAGTTAGACACCTACCAGTGTCTGAGCTAGCAAATTTAAGTTGACATCTCTGTGACTGCAGAGTCCAAATAGTGTTTGTTTGGGAATTAAGTGCTAAATGTATCCTCTAAGTGCTAGTAATCATGTACTGCTACATTTTTATTTATCTATATTATATTGTGTGTGCAATTTCTTATCACAACTATTCATTATGTTGAGTTTACCAAAGCCTGATAGAAACTCAAAGTAGTATACATTGAGGGTGCAGGAATTTTCCAAACATAAAAGTAAAGGCAAAGTGGAGCACATGTGAGTTTTTCAAAATAATCTCTTCTGTTTAGTACTTTTGATTCATATGATATAGCAGTCAAGACCAAACTACAAAAGGTTGCATTTTACATTACAGTGTGCTGTAATAATTTGTAAAAATGTTATATGCTAGTGTTTTTTTCCAATACTTAGCAAAAAGTAAATCTGATTATATGCCCGTATTTTTTAAAGTGTGGTATTCTTAGAATATTTGTAGATTCACCTGTTATGTATCAGACTTAATTACCTGTTATGTATCAGCCCTCTGCATTCCCTAATTTTCCTATAAGTGCCAGCTGCACAGACTGGAGCTAACAGAAATGTCAGATTTTGCAATTTCTGGTTTTAGGTGTACAAAATTTGTGCATACTATGCTATTTGGGCTTGGCAGCCAAGCCTTTAGTAAGAGCAGTGTTTTGAGAGAATTGTTGTTTTTTTTTTTTAAAAGACTGCTAAATTATTTTTTCATTGTTAAAAATATCATTCCATTGTTGACAGACACTGCATGTATTTTCACTGGTAAAAAAGCTATTTATAAAGTTGGTTTTGAAAACAGAATAAATAAATATGGCTGCTTGCAAACATCATAACTCGATTCAGTAAACTTTACTGATCAATTGTCATTTAGATACTGAGTTGAAACATAATTTTTATTTATTTTTATGTAACGACATATGTGGGGTAGGTTGTGAAGAAATTGGTTTTGCCAGTTCACGTTTTCAACAACCGGATGAACATATAGATTGGACTGAGTGGACAACATTTTCTTACACTCTTTCTTCATTCCTGTCACAGATTTTGCAGCTTGTATCACTCTGAATGAGGTCATGACATTTTGTATTGCTAACAGGCTTTCTAAACCTGTGTAATCAGGATGCCAATAATAAGCTCACAAAAAAAAACCCTCTCAGAAAAGTAATCAAAATATTCCATTGTTCACAAAATGCTACACAGCAAAGAAATATCTACAATTATAAAAACCCAAACCCATAAGTGGATATTTTTGTTCACAGTTCCTGGACCTCTGTCCTTTAATTTGTGTTCCTAGTGATTATTCCATAAGCAAAAAAATCCTTTATTTGCTTGCAATGGCATGTTTAAGGTTTTATAATCCTCTTTGTTGCTAGCTTACAAGTTTGGAGTTGTAGGAATTCCAATGCTGCAAATAGGTGAGGCTTTTTAATTGCCATTTTTGTTATTACTGAAATGATTTAATACTTGTTGCAGGATTTACAGACATACTGTGATTTTCCTGATATCATTGATGTCAGCATTAAACAAGCAAACCAAGAAGGCTCCAGTGAGAGGAGAATTGTCACCATTCACAAACAAGACAGCAAGAATCTGGTCTGTTTACTTTTGTTGCTGTCCTTTCAAGTAGATACTGCTTTGAGCAGGCTGTGTGATTGCTGTACACATAGTATTGTATAATCCATGACCATGTTAATTAAACATGAGATAAAGCTAAACACATATCAGCAGTGTAAGTGGTGTATCAGAACACTAAAGGTCTTCTGCATTCGAAGCTGTATGTTTGGAATGAAATAGAAGCAGACATTTATATCTGAGGAAAATTTCTGGTACACGGATTGGTTCTTTTGTTTATTGGTCTTAAACCTGAGTCTGTGGTTTCAGTTCTCAAGTGTGCTGTTTCCATGGTGTCCTGATAGCTGTCTACTAGAGACCAACACATTGAAAAAGGCTTCAGAATGCTCTGAAGCAATGATGATCCAAAATAAGTATCAGGACAAAATTAATGTCATTGCTTTTACTGTTTACAGTTCTTTGAAGAAGATCTTAAGAAAGTATTTTATACACAGATGTAAAAACTGTTTTGCTTGAACTCCAACCTTGCACTTGAATCAGGCTTTCTGGCAGGTGAAATTGTCACAGAGTTGTGGGGTGGGCTGACTCTGGCTGGACACCAGGTACCCACCAAAGCTTCTCTAATCACTCCCCTCCTCAGCTGGACAGGGGAGAGAAAATAAAATGAAATGCTTGTGGGTCAAGGTAAGGACAGAGATTACTCACTGATTACCGTTATGGACAAAACAGACTTCACTCAGGGAAATTAATTGAATTTGTTGCCAATCAATTCAGAGTAGGGTAATGAGAATAAAAAATCTTAAAAACTTTTTCACACCACCCCTCCCTTCTTTGTGGGCCACCTTTATTCCTGATTCTCTACTGTCATCCCCTCAGCAGTGCAGGGGATTGGGGACAGGAGGTGTGGTCAGTTCATCACATGTCTTTACCTCTCAATCCTCCTCACACTCATTCCCTGCTCCAGCAAGGGATCCCTCCCATGGGGAACAGTCCTCCGTGAACTTCTTCAATGTGAATTGTTTCCACAGGCTGCAGTTTCTTCATGAACTGCTCCAGTATTGGTCCCTTCCACGAGGTGGAGTTCTCCAGGTACAGACTGCTCCACAGCTCCATAGTGGCCCATGGGGCCACAGGTCCTGCCAACAAGTGTGTTTCAGTGTAGGCTTCCCATGGGGTCACAACCTCCTTGAGGTTCTTCACAGGCTGTAGGGGTATGATCTCTGCTCCACCATGAACCTCCATGGGCTGCAGAGGCATAGCTGCCTCACCATGGTCTGCACCACAGGCTGCAGTTGTTTCCAGGTGCTCTTAAAAAGGATTTTGAAGACTCTGAATTCTTGACACTTACTCAAAAATACCAGCTTTTTTTTACTGCTGTCTAGCAAAGAACTTGCCAAAGAATTGTGTTCAGCTACTAAACATGTCCCCAGTGTCACAGGCAAACACATAATAAAGCCTATTCTGTTGGGTTACACTGCAGAATAAAATCTAGGTTGACTCAGAAAATGCTTCTCTATTTTCGTTTTATTTGCAGCAATAACTATGTTGTTGCAGATGGATTAAGTTTTGCCCTGCTTTTATGTGTTCTGCATCCTGTATGTAAGACCTTTTTCACACCCATTTTCCTTTGACCGCATTCTTTTCCTCCCTGCTTCTATCCCAGTGCACCTGTCTTCATAGTAGTAAAAGCTCAGCTTCTATCTATTATCCAGCTCAGCATGCCAGTTTTTGCTGACTAGTAGTTAAGTTTTCAGGCAGGTACTTTATTTTTCTTTGCTACTTGAAGGCAGCCATATTAGTCTTTGATAAGCGAAGGCTTTCTTTTAGCAAAAAGAACAACACTGTATTGGCCATGCAGTAGGTGTCTACATGCTGAGTTGTATCTACTCAGTTTTTCCCTTTAAAATGTTCTCTCATATCAGCATTCCTCTGCTGTTTCATACACTTAGAGTAAGGGATTTTTTTTTATGGCCGATTTCATGGAATTGTGGGATAGTTGGAGTTGGGAGGGACTTTAAGGATCATCTTGTTCCAACACCCCTGCCCATGGGCTGGGACAGAGTCCATTAGAGCACATTGCTCAAAGCCCCTTCCAGGGATAAGGCATCCACAGCTTCCTTGTTTTGTTTAGTTTGGGTTTGATTTCAGACATTGCTGTCAAATTTTGAATGACAACAAGAAGGTAGAACATCAGTTAAAAACTGCTTTTATTCATGTCTGTAATGTGCACATACATGCATATCTTTTATATCATGAGCATATCCTGGAATTTTCTGTTGCGTATTAAAAATTTAAATTCTCTCTCTCCCCCACCCCCCGTTGTTCTCTGCCAATTGAACAGGAGGCTGAATTTCAGTCATTAAGAGAAGCTCTCTCCTTTGTATCATTAATTGATGGATATTACAGATTAACAGCAGATGCTCATCATTATCTCTGTAAAGAAGTAGCACCACCATCAGTCCTTGAAAATATCCAAAGCAACTGTCATGGACCAATTTTGTAAGTGTTTCTTTAATAATGTAACAAGGTAATATTGTTTTTGGAAGATGAGCTTTAGTTGTATGTGAATAGGCATCTTAAAATTTTTTTATTGCATTTATATAATATAAACTGCTTTATATTTTTCCTCTTATTTTTCACTTTGTAAAATACAGTGCCTTCTTGGCATGTTATAAAAGTGGAAAAATCATTCCTTGATATGGATAGAAATAGTCAGTTAGCAAGGCTTAAGAGAAAGTTCGTTCTTATAATAATAAATGTTGTTGTGTTTCAACTCTTTTTTTGTTAGCCATTTTCCTAGTTAGTCCCACCTTTTTTTCACCCACACAAATATTTTGCTAATTTTATCTTATTTGTTAGGAAATTTTATTAGAGCTTCTTTCGTAATGCATGTTGAAAATCATATCATAAGCTGTGGGGAATTTACTTTTTTAACCCCTAACCTTTCTTATTGAATAAATAATTGTGACGGTTTAGTATTAAAAACTTTTGATATACTGCTCTCTACATAAGCAACCACCCTATATATTGGAAAATAAAGGGGCAAAGAGATTAACTTAAAGCCGTACAAAATTGAAAGTTTTAATTGTTATATTAGGTATCTGTTAAAATTGCTCATTAGCCAGCCTCTGATATTCCTGAGTTATAAAGTTATACACTATTAAACATTTTCTTTTTTCCATAGCATGGACTTTGCTATCAGTAAACTGAAGAAAGCGGGTAATCAGACTGGTTTCTATGTCCTTCGTTGCAGTCCTAAAGATTTTAAAAAATACTTCCTTACCTTTGCTATAGAGGTTTGTATTCTGTCTTAGTGCCTATTTAATCTTTATTGTGATATAACAATGAACCTGGGATGTTTAGTAAATGATTCTGAGTTTCCCCTCCTGAATGTTTGTCTGGTGTGTATATTCCAAAGCTACTTTTGTCCGACTGGCCAAGTTTCCAGGTCTTGTGAGAAACATCAAAGTGCTTGTTGGTAAAGAATTGCTAATGCACATGCCATGTGCCTAGGAGACCAAGATAGCCAAAGGAAGAGAACTTAAGAGTTCTGGAGATAGTGACATAGGCCTTGAGACTGTGGTAAATGTTTGGGAGATGGAGCAGTTTGATAGGTTTTCTATTTTTTTAAAGTTTGGGGGGTTTTAGTTGAGTTATTTCCGTGGGTTTTCCACACACATCCTTCCCCATCAAAAGTGGGGCTTCATTAGATTGAGTGTATGGCCCTTGACAATCTGAGAGTGCCTCTCCTTCACAGATTCCTCTGGATTTGGGTCCTGTCCCCATCCCCAGTCCTGGGCCAGCCATATTATTTGGCAGCTGTTACATCAACACAAATCTCTTGGGTATATCTGGTGTTAGCTAGAGAGAAAGTCACTCTGGAAATGCATATGGTTCTCATGCAGCCAGAGAACCAGGTGTGCCTCTTCTCTGTGACATTGCAGCTAGTGATAATACAGTGCTTTAATATTGCTGTTAAATAATTGCATGATCTTGTTTCAAGAATGAGTTTCCTTTTAATTACATTAGCAGAGCTACCTTTGTATTTTTAGCTGGGGAAGGTAATACATGGGTTTTCCTGCTGATGTGCAGCGAGCTAGTAAGTTTACTAACACCGTCAGAGATAGGTACATCTCTGAAAATGACCAAGTCATGTTGATGTGTGAATGGATAAAATACTATGTCCAGTCAGTGAAGTGTGTTTGATGGGGAGTTTTGTAGTCAAAGAGATCAGTTCCTGAGTAAGCTTTGAGAGGCAAAATTAAGAGTCAAACTTGTGAGAGGGGACTACCATTGTCATTAAGTGACCTCGCTACAATTTTTTTTTCTTTTTTGTGAGTCTTGTGCAAGTCATTTGAATGCTTTTTATATTCAGAATTTGTTGGAACATTTGCTGCAGTATTGAGATACATGACCACGAAAGCACTATTAAAAGCTCATCTTGTTTAAAAATGTTTAATGGTATCTTTTCCAGATTCATTGTAAAAATAATTCAGTACGTATTGAAAATCTGTATTAGGAAGTAATTTCTTAGAACCGTACTGGAGATGACAGGAAAACAGAACTACAACTGAGATCTGCAAATGCCTGCCAAATGAACATAGATTGTAAGCATTAGGGCTATTGCTTCCAACAAAATTTTGTTTTGATGAAACCCCATGTCAGGGTGAATAAGCTTTCGTTAATAGCTCTGAAGGATTTTTCCTAGGATCCATTATCTGTTTTCTCAGCTCCATCTTTTCAGATTTCATTAACATTTGTTTTTCTCTAGCATCAACATTCTAGTTCCAGTGATGGGAGTAGAGTCATGCTTTCTCAGAATCAATATTACGCAGCGAGAACAAAATAACAAATTATGATCATATTTTCCCAAAACATCCTTTCTTTAATTGGTAGTGTGCTATACATTTAATAAGCTTTCAAATCTTAAATGTTAATCAATTTCATTTCTAATGGAAAAAATTTCTGCAGCGTGACAGTACTACAGATTATAAACACTGCTTAATTACGAAGAATGAGAATGGAGAATATAATCTTAGTGGAACCAAGAGAAGTTTCAGTAATCTTAAGGATCTCTTGACCTGTTACCAGACAGAAACTGTCCGTTCAGACAGCATAATTTTCCAGTTCATCAAATGCTGTCCTCCAAAACCAAAAGGTAAGAGAAAGATTATTTCTAAGCAGAAGGTTTTCTAACTTCTAGATTAAAGACTTAAAAATATGTTAGTACTAGATGCCTCCGAGGTGGATACATGATACAAAACTGGGAGGAACTGTTGATTCCCTTGAAGACAGGGAGGCCCTGTAGAGAGACCTCAACAAATTAGAGGATTGGGCAATCGCCAACCCTATAAAGTTTAACAAGGGAAAGTGTCAGATTCTGCATCTGGGACAGGGCAGCCCTGGATGCACAGACAGACTGAGGAATGAGGTGCTGGAGAGCAGTGCCATGAAAAGGGTCCTGGGGGTCCTGGTCAAAGGCAAGTTGAACATGAGCCAGCAGTGCCCTGGCAGCCAACAGGGCCACCCATGTCCTGGGGGTCATCAGGCACAGCATGGCCAGCCGGGCAAGGGAGGGGATTGTCCATCTTGGCTCTGCACTGGGGCAGCTTCACCTCGAGTGCTGGGGGCAGTTTTGAGTGCCACAGTTTAAGATATACAAAGCTGTTGGAGAGTGTCCAAAGGAGGGCAATGAGGATGGTGCAGGGCTTGGAGGGGAAGCTGAATGACGAGCAGCTGAGGTCACTTGGTCTGTTCAGCCTGGAGAAGAGCAGACTGAGGGGAGGTCTCATTGCAGATACAATTTCCTCACGAGGGGAAGATGAGGGGCAGACACTGATCTCTTCTCTCTGGTGACCAGTGACAGGACCCGAGGGAATGGTCTGATGCTGTGTCAGGGGAGGTTTAGGTTGGATATTAGGAGAAGGTTTTTCACCCAGAGGGTGGTTGGGCACTGGAAGAGGCTCCCCCAGGGAAGTGGTCACAGCACCAAGCCTAACAGAGTTCAAGAGGCATTTGGAAAATGATCTCAGGCACATGGTGTGATTCTTGGGGAGTGTCCTGTGCAGGACCATGAGCTGGACTTGATGGTCCTTTTGGGTCCCTTTCAGTTCAGCATATTCTGTGATTCTGTGATTCTGTGTGGGTTTTTTAAAATTTCGCTGACCTGTTTTTTCATCTTGTCATAGTTTTCAGTTCCAGTGTCTGCCAAATTTATTTTGGTGTAAGATGGTCTTCCAGAAGGAATCATGGTAGCCAGTTTCATGATTAGAAGCAAAACTAGTTTCTTAATTGCGGTGGATTTTGTGCAGCAGCATTTCTTCTTCCACCAAGTGTTCCCATGTCTTGAAAAGGAAAGAGCTACTAAATGTATAATTTACTGCTAAGAATAATTCCACAGGCAATAGAACTAACAATGTCAGTGAATTTCTGACATTGTTGATCTCAGCTGAGTTATGCCAAGTCTGCAGTGTAGTTTCAGGTTCTTTTTAATGCTGGAAAAATACACATGGAATAGAACTCCTGCCTGAGGAGTGGATTTTTCTTGAATTTACCTTAAATTTTTTTGCCTACGTTTGATATACATGTCTTTCTCCTTTGTGAAGTCTTTAAACATCTGCCCTTCTAAGTAGTACTACTTACAGTTAATATTAGTCTTTGTCTCTATCATAAGGTCCCTATTTAAAGAAAAACTTTTGAGAACAGACTATTTGATATAACTTTTACTTCTCTCAGATTTGATTGAAAATAGCCAATGGATTCAAAACCTTAGAAAATATTTAATAAGTAAATATGTATGCACATTATAGAGAATAATTTTGTAATGTTATTCCATTGAAACCAAAAATATATGTGCATCAGAATGATAAGTTATTGAATAAATATAATCACGGATGTGAGCAGATACCCAAAAAGATGTACTTTTCAGATTTCATTTTAGTATCAGACCTGCTCTATTTTGTAATATAGAAGAAGATAACTTAGATCCCCTTTTCCATCCTTGATTGTTACTACAAATACAGTAGCAGTTAAAATTTGAAAGGAGGTTTTCAGAATGTTTGTTGAAGGTAGGAATACTTAAAAGACATAAAATACGTGAGTGAACCTAGAAGCTTTTGCTGATTAGAAAATATCAGACTTGGATTTAAATTAAATACTGTGTGGCTTTTTAAATAAACTGATCTCAATGTGATACCTTGTTTGTGTTGAATTGACAGCCCCTCACTAGAGGGCTCTTTAATAATTTGTCTGAAATGTTATTAGTTTAGTTTTATATTTTTCAAATTTACTGTGGTCTTTCTTTCCCTCTTTCTTCTCCCAGATAAATCAAATCTCCTAGTCTTCAGAAGCAATAGCGTTTCTGATGTACCTTCATCACCTACGCTACAGAGACACAATAATGTCAATCAGATGGTCTTTCACAAAATCCGTAATGAGGACTTGATATTCGTAAGTCCATTAGTTGCTTTTTCCACTGCAAATGTTGGGTTTAATATGCACCAAGTTTTAAAAACCTCAGTATGTGTTTAAAAGAATCTTATCTGAGGTAGGAGACCTTGCTGTAATCTTTCCTTAGAGTTGTGGAATTTTTTTTTTCCCAGGAATGCAAATAATTACTTTTTTATAATTAGGAAGCATCCTTTTGACTACAATAGCAGGTTTTTGCTTCTGCAGATGTCTAAATACAAATTTAACAGAATTCATTCCTCTCTGGTTCTTGCAGCAAGTTATTTTCTGAGATCTTTGACTAGTCAATAAAAACAAGCAAAACTTTGAGATGTTTCTGATACAGCTGCTTCCTTTCCCTCTCAGTTGGACTCCACAGCCAACACACCTCTAAAGATTTGCGTATGTTTATGCAGGGGTTTTTTTTTTAAGTTATCTGTTTTAAAACAGGTATTTTTAATTTTTTTTTCTATCTGTATACTTACTTCCTTTTAGGAGGAGAGTCTTGGACAGGGCACATTTACTAAGATTTTCAAAGGTATAAGGAAAGAAGTGGGAGACTATGGCCAGCTCCATCAGACTGAAGTTCTTTTAAAGGTGCTGGATAAAGTCCACAGAAACTACTCTGAGGTTGGTTGTTGACTGAAACTACTCTGATTGTTGACTGCTATATAACATTTGTCCATGCTATGTTGAGCATTACTTTTCTTACAATAAATGAGTATTTGTCATATGTTACAGGGTTGTATGTGGAACCAAGCTCATGCTTGGACTTGTGACACTGGGAGTACGGATTTGAGACTAGCTTTGGGAAGTACACCTGTGTACTTCATTTCCCTGTCCCCACCACCTGTCAGAGAGCTCAGAGCTACCCACTGAGAACAGAACAGTTCATTTATACAATTAAAGTACCACAGGAGAGGTAGTATGGCCACAGGATTGTCTTAAGCAGTAAATTCATTGTGTACAGGCAAGGCACCACCATTTATGGAAAAACACTTCCTCTGGATAGACTGTCTTCAGATTCTCCAGTAAAGTCAAGTAATAAATTAGAAGTATTTATGTATGGGGAATACTTGCCGTACATGGATTCACCCGTAGTCACTGAGAGTTCTCACTTTTTGAGTGAAACTGTTAGCAGACCTCAAATGGCTTTGTGCAAAAACTAATAAACTGGTAGTACAACTGAACTCAAGACTGTATCTGTAAGAATCTAATTTTAAAGACTTTGACAAGCTGTAGTAGTGTTTGTTATATTCATGTAATTTTATGTACTGCTTATTGTTTATTTGCTTATGTAATTTATTCAAATTTCTAAGTATCTAGCTATGTTTACAGCAAGCCAAGGGAACCAGTACACTATTCAGTGAACTTTTTAATTATTTAAGACAAATCTGTATGAAAATATACATAAAAGAAAACATTTCAGATGACTGAGATGTGTAAACCATGTAAGGCATACACTTTAAACTACTGAAAACAACAACAAAAATTATCATTTTAATAAGATGGGTAGAATATTTAGAATACTAAACTTTAGAATATTTATATTCTGAAGTTTAGTATTAATCAGTTACTAAAAGCTCAGAGTATAGAAATAAAAGTGTAGTTACCAGAAGGAAAAGGTTCTCACTTTCACCTTGCTTTGTTGGGTGAGTAATCAGTACACAAGCAAGTGTAGGTGGACATGCCACTGAAGGGAATAAAAAATGAAGAAAGAAATAATAGCATTTAAAATGTTCCTGACAAAGCTGGAAAAGGTTTTGCAGTAACGGTTGGATTATATAACACTTTTTGTCTTTTAATTTAATAATGTGCTACTAAGAAATAAATTGGAAACTGAATAGTGCATTATCACAGAATAAATTAGAAAGTGAGTAGTGTATGATGAATTTCTCTTCAGTTTACTTTACATAGTTAATTGACACTGAAAAAAAGATTATTTTAAAAATGTTGAGATAAACCTGCCCGCAGAAAAAAAGAGATTGTTTACCTATCTGAAATGTGGGCTATCAGTTATTTAGAAAAAGAAAATTAGAAAAGAACCCTCTACAACCAAAAAAACTGAAACAAAAACCAACCAAACAACAAACAGTTGCCAAGCACAAATCAACAACAAACCATATAAAATATGTTACGTGGGGTCTTTGCAATGAGATGGAAGTTGAAATATTTTTTGAAATGGCCATGGTTTTAGTAAATTTATTAGAATTGTGGGGCTTTGTTTTCACTAATGTATTTTTTTTCTCTATCACTCCCTCTCCTTCCAAAAAGTCATTTTTTGAAGCAGCAAGCATGATGAGCCAGCTTTCTTACAAACATTTGGTGTTAAATTATGGAGTCTGCGTCTGTGGAGAAGAGAGTAAGTAGAAATTAATTCTCTTTTTGTAGCAATTTTTATACACATTTCATTAGAGTTTAACATTGGTGTTGGGTAAAACCAGGGAAAAAACAAACAAAGCAAGTTCACACACCAGCTGGGCAGCCAATACACTACTGTTCAAATTGAGTAGTGTTAGTCTTGGTATCTGGGAGCTAGTTCATTGTAAAACAAAGAAAAGGCGAAAATTATTTGAAGTACAGTCAGTGTGAATAGTAACCTCTGTCAATGGCTCAGTCATATCTATTCTATCTGAGATAATTTTTGCTGTGCCTCTGAAATGAGGTTTTGAAATAGCAGAAACATTGCACTCCTACATTTTATCTACTGTGGTTAGCTAGAAAGGGAGGTAAATGTGCTACCCAGAAAAATTCTTCATTTCTGTAATTAGAAACAGAAACTGCCACCCTTTTCCACAAGTGTTGATGTTGTGAGTACAAATTTAACTTTGGGAAGTTTAGTTTAGAGGTCCCATTCTGAAAACATGGGGTCCTGTTAATTCAACAAACACACTACAGCATTTTAGCTGCGATAAAATCTTTGCATTGTCTACAAAAGTAGAGTACCTTTTCAGTTTAGCCTACTTCTTTGTGACTATGTATTAATAAGATTTTTTAAGAACACCTGAAATATATTTATACTGTCTTGTAATGAAGTCTTAATTTTGGATGATTGTCATATGCTAATGTGTATTGTCTTCAAATATGTACTGCTGGATCTCACTTTGACAGTTTTTCCCCTTCATTCACCGTTTGGGCTGAAATGCAAGTTTGCCCTACACCCATTTTTTTTTCTGTGATTAGAAGTCTGTGTGGAAGGAGGCATTTTCTAAAAACTGTATAAGCATATTATGTAGATGGTTACCTTCATTAGGGGGAAGGAATTTCCAAAAGAGAGGGTGGATTTTCTATCAGAAATTACCTCTCTTAGGAGGCTGGAAAAGGCACAGCACTATGTTTTGCCAAGAACTTGTGCCAGCTTTGCAAAACAACCACATGGGGCTTTTTTCTATTTTATTCATTGTATCATTCACAGGGACTATATACAAAATTTCAGGTAGATCAAGTTTATAATTGAAAAGAAATTGTTGAAAGAGGTATATGGTTACATGCTTTACCTTTAGATCACAGCTGTCCTCTAGAAATTATTCTCTTTCTGATGGCAGGAGACTTACTACAGTTTAATGAGAGGCAGTTACTAAGAAATAGGAAGAGCAGCTGTTAATGATTCTGTGGTTTGCATGCTTGACATACAGATTTGATAATAATTGTTTCACATAATTGCAAAAAAAAAAAAGAGTTTGCTGTCTGTAAAATGAATTAATTAAAAATTCTGTTTATTTGTTACAGCCAAATATAATCATAGTAGTTTCTAATGTGAGCATCTTGCAGCTGAAGGCAAGGGTTCAGTCATGTGATTTGAAATTGTTGTGTTGAAAGTGATGAATACAGCAGTTCTTGTTTCTGGAGTTATTTGCTAGATGGCTGTGTGAAGGCATGTGTTATATACATACACACATTTTTAGGGCAAATACTTGTCTGTTTTCAAGAAAAGCATCTTTTTTCAATGAAGCATTGCATTTTTCAGTAACAGCATGGATAGTAAACAACTGTGAAGTGAATGACTTGAATGTTATTCAACTCACTACATTGATAGTGCTGTACACTACCATGCTTTATCAGCACTTACATTATTGTGCCTGTCAGGTGAGAGTGGAAAGATGCTCACTGGATTTTACCTTAGCTGTGAAAGATTAAATCTAAATAATTAAACCTGAAAGATTAAATCTAGTAACTTCGCATTTGAGAAGAAATTAGGTGAATTTCCACATCTTGAAGAAGTATACATAGATTATTTATGGCAGTACTCAGATACCACAGAGGTTGAAATTTATAGTTAGATCACCAACGAGGTGTCAAAACCAGAGTAGTGCTGGAGTCATGAATCTGTCATGAAATTTCATTATTTGTTGTTGGTTTTAATTGTTTTAATTGTTACTTTTTTTACTATTACAAAACAGACATCCTTGTACAAGAATATGTAAAATTTGGATCCTTGGACACGTATTTGAAAAAGAACAAAAATATTATCAATATTTTGTGGAAGCTGGAAGTAGCCAAACAGTTGGCATTAGCCATGCATTTTCTGGTAAGTGGTTCAGTTTTATTAATAGCTGAACTCAAGTGATTCAGACTAATACGTGTAGAAAGGATGAACTATTACCTGAATTCTTGAAACTCTGGAGGGTGCTTGATAATAGGTTGGGCATATACCAGCTATTTAGTAGATTGCCAGAGGCGAACTTTATATCTGACACGAAGTGTAGGTAAATATCCCATTCTTTTTTAATGCTTTGTGTTTTAGCATAAAATATAAACACATTTCCAGTAATGCTTTCCCACCACCACCCCCACAAATCAATCCTTTCTGGACTTCCCACCTCAGCTCATGATGCTGAACATAAACTATTTCCTGGGTAGGGTTAATACTTAACCACTGGGAGGGGAAAACAGTGCACTGTTCACACTGCTAGTACATTCTTGTTGGACATTAGGTCTCAGTATTGCAGTCTTTCTAGTTCAACATAAAGGTCATTATTCAAAACACGGTATGTGACTAGATAAGTCTTTCCTTTAACAGAGTTTAAATATTCTTACATTAATTTTAAATGGAAGGATAAGTATTCTTCTGAGTTAACAGACATCTAATTGTTTCAAACTATGAACTGAATTGAAATGAAATTAAATTAAAATTGGCTGAAAACTGTAACTTCGAGAGAAACTGATGAAGTCTCTGAAGTTTGATCAACTTAATCTGTGATGATTATTTTATTTGCTGATGTTTCCCTCGTGCTGTACAGTATTTGTTTTTAAATTTCTCTCCAACAGTAAGACTTTTTTTGTTAGTATGTAAAAGATGCATTTCTGTTTATAGGAGGACAAAGGCCTTGTTCATGGGAATGTCTGTGCAAAAAACATCTTGCTTATCAGAGAGGAAGACAGGAAATCTGGAAACCTTCCATTTATAAAGCTAAGTGATCCTGGCATCAGTATTACAGTTTTGCCAAGAGATAGTAAGTCTTTCTTGTTCAGTGCTTCTGCTTGAAAAATAAGTTTGGGGTTGGGGGTTTTTTTGACCACCATTTAAAATAATTCTGTTATAGTAAGTTGTTTGATCTATCTGTCATTTTATAATAATCTCTACAATCCTAGCCAAGCAGTTTTGCATGAATCTTCTTTATCAGTAAATATCTACAGGAAATAAAGCCGCAATTCTCCACTGTGTGTGCTTTTCCCCCCTGCTGTTCTCATTTTCAATTTCTTTTCATTGGTACTGCTATTGTTACACTGTAAATGTATGATACAGTCTGTTGCATTTGCACATAGCTGCTGAACTGAGTGTCCTGTAATTGATAAGTATTTTATAGCTTGCAGGAACTTTCAGAACTGTAAACAAATGCACTTTTGAAAATGCTGACGTGGCAGTTAAAAATCATCTTCAGTGCATTTCTTGTTGAATATCTGGAGCCACTTGATGATGTTAAAAATGCTGGATTATCATCCACCGTTAAGACTGTTCCAATGCTTTATAAGCAGCAGAATTAATTAAATTGAAAGTGTGTGCCAGATGGTTGTGCTAAAGGGACTGAAGTAACCTTACTATTCTTTTTGTGGTCTTCCTTGGTCATCATTTTAGAAATATAAAAACACTTTATACTTGGTACTTTTATACACATCTAAAGAAATAATGTATCTAACACTCTATAAGTAATGCAGTGTCATCATTTGCCAGTAAACTATTTAAATACTCCCTGTTTTAATGTGAAGCTTACATTATTCTTTTGAGATCTTATTTTTAGGAGCTCGTAATTCCAAATCAGTACAATCCCATGTTTTAACTAGTTACTACAGTCAGTATCAATAGCTTAAAAATCAGATAGTGTGAAATTCCTTCTCATGGTGCTTTTTGCTGTGCTATAATGTGCCAACCACTAGCAAAGTACTTTTTACTCATTGACATCTAGTTCTTCTGTGGTAGCTATTAAGTCGTGGTAACACAGGGGGAAATACAGAAATCAGAGAAAAAATGTAACGTGGAAATGATTTTAAGGCAGTTTTACATCTTCAGGCTTATTTTACAATAAAACTAATGGTCCTCCACTCTGACTCACAAATATTGGTTTTACTTTTGTCGATATTCCATAACTTGTTTTTAAGACAGGAATGAATACTTGGAAAAGTATTAGTAGTACATTACCGGGTGAAATACCTATGTATACTAAAGTAATTTTTACCAAATCAAATATGTTAGGGAATTTTCTGATTTTATTATTCACCTTAACTAGTTTCCTTTGTGTGATTGCACAGTCCTTCTTGAGAGAATACCATGGGTTCCTCCTGAGTGTATTGAGAATCCCAAACAGCTAAGCCTAGCCACAGACAAATGGAGTTTTGGTACCACTTTGTGGGAAATCTGCAGTGGAGGAGACAAACCCCTGAGTGCACTGGATTCTTCAAGAGTAAGTGTAACTGGGTCTGCAGTCACAGCAGTTCTCTGAACACTTCTAATTGAGAACATCTGTTGTTGTAACCAGCATGTAAAGTGATGTGGCCTATGACTGCTGTAGGAAAAAGACATTTTTGCTCATAGATAATGATCAGAAGAGATGAAGTTTGTTTTTATGTTGTTTTGTTTTGATTTTTAGAGGATATAAGTACAGAATTGTCAGTATTGTTCATATTTTTGTTGCTTCGTTGCAGCAGTGTATCACTTGAAACAAAAAATATTCCTAATATTGTTCATGGATTTTAATTTGCATTCTAGCAATTGGACATCTTAAATACGGTAGTGTATTGCAACAATTCCAATATTTTAGCTAAACCAGAAATGTTACTTTGTCTCAAGCAGGGGGTCGAGGTGAAACACATTCCATAAAAATACTATTTCTTATGTATTTGCTTCTTTCATTGGAAGAAAAAAGAATATTTTACTATGCTACAAAAATATCTGTAGTATTATTTTTATAAAGGTACTGTAACCTTCCCATAAAGGGAATGATCTGATTTCTCAGGTATTCTAATCAGCTATTACAATAATCTCCAAAGTTTACCTAGACCTAGCTTAGAGATATCTAAGTATTTCAGAAGTTGCCCTATGTTCTTCCATAATATTCATGAAGCTTTTCACAACTGTGAGCTCTGCCAGCTCACAGATCAGTAGAATTTTCTGCTGGACCTATCCAGTTGAGAATTTATGAAATGACCAATAAAGGAGACACTTATTTTTCTCATCTTTCTCTATCTTCTTGTCTTCTACAAGTAACTAGCTCGAAATTTCTGAACTGATTACTCTTAAATATTACCAGCCTTGCTTTTGATGAAAATTGATCAGATGTACATTTGGTGAGATAACAAGTCTAGGTTTAGAGCTATAATTTTTGGCTACGCTGGTGAGAATGTTAAGCCTTCTGCAACTCTTCATGATTGTAAAATGTAAAATTACTTACCTGTTTAATTCCAGAAGCTACAGTTTTATGAAGATAGGCACCAGCTTCCTGCCCCCAACTGGACAGAACTTGCAAACCTTATAAACAACTGCATGGATTATGAGCCAGATTTCAGGCCTTCTTTTAGAGCAATTATACGTGATTTAAATAGTTTGTTCACTCCAGGTGAGTCTGTGATACAACAGAATCAAAAAGAATCCTGAGTCCTGTTGGTTCATTTTCTTGTGGTGCCTTCCTTTTTTGTATGTTTTTTGCAATACATCATTGTCTTTGACTGCAAATTATTATATAGAAATAAAGGTTGCTGTCAATATTCTATTGAGCTTGAAGTATGCCAAACAAATGTAGAACACGCCATGATTGTAATAAGGTTATTCCTTCTGTTGTTCACTGCTCTATGCCTCCTGTTACCTTTCTTCCCTTCTTCCTTCTGCCTCTCAGATTACGAGCTATTGACAGAAAGTGATATGTTGCCAAATATGAGAATTGGAGCACTTGGATTTTCTGGCGCTTTTGAGGATCGGGACCCAACACAATTTGAAGAAAGACATCTTAAGTTTTTACAGCAACTTGGCAAGGTAGGATGTTTCAAAGTTCTCTAATAGGTTAGGAAGTAAGTATGGTTTTCAGATATCTTTTGATGACCCCATATACATTATTTACATTGAAACTTCTGTTATGTAAGTTAGTAATTTCAGTCATTTCTGAGCAACACGTGCAGTTCCTTCTACCTCTTTTTTCACTTTCACAGAATCCTTAGACTGAAGAAAATTAGCTGAGCTCCACAATGAATCCCGTCCCACCAAAAGGCTAAAGTATTCTTCAGTAATGCAGATCTGCCTGACATAATCTTTATTTATATATTTTTATTTATATATATATATATATATATATACACACACACACACACACATACTTGATCTTCACTTAAGACTCTGGAGCAGTCTTGCACAGAGCTAGTGGGATTGGGTTTTCTGTGCCTGCATATTCTGAGAAATCTGCGTATAGTCTCTAAATTCAAGAGGAACTTAATATGTCTTCAAGATATATGTAGGCCTTGAACCTTTTTGGCTTTAGAAATCAGCATTTGGTTGCTAGTTCTGCAAGTCATTGCAGCCTGGTTGTGTGAAATCATGCCTAGACAGCTGATCAAGTGCAGCTAGCAGACCTTCACCGAGTACTATTTTTCTAGAATGTTCCTTTCTATTTTATGGGGTTTTTACATGGTAGTTATATATTCCTTTGGCTTCAAGTACTAGTGGAAGCAAGCCTGAAAGTGAAGTAGCAGAACTACTTCTGTTTTCAGATGGTTGGTTGTTGACGGTAAGTGTTCTCCCTGACAGGGAGGACAGCAGAGTGGTAGGTGATGACTGCATAAAAGAAGGTAAAAGATAAAATAAATGGAGAAAGGGAAGAAGACAGAGCATTGAAACAAATGGGAGAGGCATCAACAAGAAACAGAGCAGAATTAAGAACCAGGACAAAGGGATTTATGCAAGTGCAGGAAAAGGATTATGCCAGTGGAAGTGGAAGTTTGTGGAGGGAAAGAAAATAGAGGGACATCACCCCCTTTCCTTGTCCTCATTTCCTGTTTTGTTTGCTTCCTTTCATGGAATTTGTTTCTTTTGCAACTGTTACCTATGATCCTGAACTTTTTCTCTCAGGGAAGTTCTGTGGCATTTCACTTAAATAATTAATCAATCATCTTAAAGCTTAGTACAGTGAGCACCGAACAAAAACTACACTGTACATGAACAAATTGTACACTAAGAAACACAAAAAAGAAAGAACAATGTGGACTTGTTTTTAATTCCCAAGTATTTCTCTTTGTGACCTAGGGGAATTTTGGAAGTGTTGAGATGTGCCGGTATGACCCACTGCAGGATAATACTGGGGAGGTGGTTGCTGTGAAAAAGCTGCAGCATAGCACAGAAGAGCACCTTAGGGACTTTGAAAGAGAAATTGAAATACTTAAATCTCTGCAGCATGATAACATCGTTAAATACAAAGGAGTGTGCTACAGTGCAGGTATGTGCTATATTGAATACACCTAAATATGCATCCTAAATTTACCAGGACTTAGAGAGTACAAAACAAAGCAGGTAGTCTCTGTTGCATGCTACATCTCAGTACAAGGTGGATATTGAATTCAGTCACCTCATTGCTAAACTGAATATTAGAGAAAGTATCATTTTGTCTATTTACCCAGTTTCTTCACCTTAAAGCCAAAAAGTCTTCCTAGAAAAGAGTTTGGGTTTAAGTGTGAGAATGCACCATTTTGTAACTGTTCTTGGGTTTTTTTTAATGTAGTATTTCAGAGTGGATATTACCCATTTTTGTACAGCCTATACAGTAAAAGAGTATATATGAAAAAGTTTCAGAAACAGATCTGTTTGAGTGAATTGATAATGCCATTTAAGTTGATGAAGGAAAGTATGGATTCTGCCTCCTTCCAGGATCTTACTGTAAAAAAAAAGATCTTCAATTCAAAATCAGGTTGTTTTTAAAGATAGTAGAATTGGTGACAAGTTGATGTCATTTGCCACTCTGAGTTTCTTCTTGACATCACAGATGTATACACTTCTACTTTGCCTTAGCAATAGTATCTGAAATATTGATGAGATTATCTTGATTAGAGATATATTAATTTATCAAGCACGTCCACATTTTTGTTGAGTTTAAATAAGTGGCGTTTTTGAGGAAATGCAGTTAATTAATATATGGAAAATTGCATAGTGATGTATAAATCATAAATTAATTTCTTTTTATTAAGTCCATTTTAAAACACTTATATTTAAAAATCTGTCATTGGAAAATTACAGGAAAAATTACATTTGCATATTTTTTTATTGTTGTAAAAGGACGTCGGAATCTAAGATTGATTATGGAATACTTACCATATGGAAGTTTACGAGATTATCTGCAGAAACACAAGGAGAGGCTGGACCACAAGAAGCTTTTGCTGTATGCATCTCAGATATGCAAGGTAGGACATTTCAAATTATATACATTTTTCAAAAAGGTTTTGTCTCTTCGTTTTCATCCCATCTGTCTCAAACCAACAATAACTGGTTGTTTTTGTGTATCTTTTATAATGCTGTTGGGCTGCTAGCACCACATAACTATAAAACAAAGTAACAAAATATATTCATGTAGTCACGAGCTGGAAAAACTTTTGAGTATCTTACAGGAAGCTGAGACTGGCCTATCTGCTGACTTGACTAAGGCAGAATATACTCTTTCCCTAAGGAGACCTGAAATAAAATATTGTAGGAGTTAAAATGCTCGACTTGGGCAACCTGTTCATCACATCCTATAACTGAACTTTCAGAACTTGACATTCAGCTATAAAACCACCATAAGAAGATGTATATGTTTAAACAATTTACTTAGAAGTGTAAGTAAGAGCAAAGATACATGATTTCTATATGCAGAAGTAGAGGCCATAGAAGTTCCCAAACCTGTAATAAATTATTTGGTACCAAACATAATTCATAAAATCCTGAAAAGTGGTACAAGCATCTGATCTTTCTTGTGACATCTCATTTTACTTAGAAAGAGGGCTTTTGCCTTCCCTAGTTTTGTTCTGTAATTGTGCTTTAAATACAAGGAACTAGAGATACCTGAGATTTCATTGCATATTTAGAAGTTTGGGAAAAGAGAAAAAAAAGGGTGAGGGGGAGAGAGACAAAAATAAAAAATACAACCACACCACTCAAGACATGTGCCAGAAATACTTTTAAACTTCTTTTCCCAATACCTACATCAAAGTCATGGAAACAGTAGGTTACCTAAAATTACAGAATAACAGAATCAGCTAGGTTGGAAAAGACCTTTGAGATCATGGAGTCCAACCTGTGGCCAAACACCGCCTTGTCAACGAGACCATGGCACTGAGTGCCACATCCAGTCTTTCCCTAAACACCTCCAGTGACAGCAACTCCCCCATGTCCCTGCACAGCCCATTCCAGTGTCTGATCACCCTTTCTGTGAACAGCTTCTTCCTAATGTCCAACCTAAATTTCCCCTGGCACAGTTTAAGACTTTGTCCTATGGTCCTGTTGCTGGTTGCCTGGGAAAAAAAGCAACCTTCACCTCGTTACAACCTCCTTTCAGGAAGTTGTAGAGAGCAATAAAGTCCCCCTGAGCCTTCTTTTCTCCAGGCTAAACAACCCCAGCTCCATCAGCCTTTCCTGATAGGACTTGTGCTCCAGACCCTTCATCAGCCTCACTGTCCTACTCTGGACACACTCCAGCACCACCTTATGAGGATGGTAACCGAATCTTTCATAGAAGAAAGATGCAGCACAGATTTTTGAACACACAAAGGCTGCAGCTGTTTTATTCTGTGTCCATCTCAGCCTGTGATCTCAAAGTGCTGGCCTTGTGCACTCATAGGAAGTTGTGAAGCGTACAGAAGTTCTCAGGCATTCATTCAAAGCCTGGTGGAACAACAGTGGCAACATGTCTGAGGACCCTGGTCTGAAGTATCCATTGGGAGGACTGGAAGGTGGATTTTGGCCTTTGCAGGCTGTGCAAGTATGGCAGAAATCTTTGGTGAAGGAACTGTATTCAGAAACTACAAACGAAAAGGATCTTAGTATGTGTGTGTACACACACATATATAAAAGAATTTCCAAAATATTACAGGTCTTCGGAACAGTGAGAAATCAAAATAGCAAATGAGATGATTCGTTCCTAAATACCAAGCACCAGCCAAGAGAAAGGGAGCTAAAATATGCATCCTGCAGACACTTAAGTGGGAAAACATCCTGCTTTGATTTGAAAAACTGTGGGGACAAACAGTATGAAAATGTGGGAAATCTGCATAGAACTTGCTCTTAAGGAAATATGTCTCCACTTCTAAGAAAAGCAAAGTCTAAGAGTTATAGTATATGTGCCTTGCTTTGGAGTGTTGTTGCTGTATGACCTGTAAAGTAGAGATTATATCAATTGCTTTAAGATTTCATTCTAAACTGTGGCATTATGTTACTGCAGAACAACATCATTATAAACATACTGAGTACCTGATATTGTGAAAATGAAATCTGAATGCTTTTTCTTCATTTAGCTGATCACATTTTGCTCTTTAGCTGGTTTTGTTTCCCTTGCAATGTTTGCTCTTTCGACATCTCACATCTTTCTGCTGGGCATTTCTGTCACTCTGTAATCTTGGGGGTTTTTCATCAAAAACCTTACTACCTCTGCCTTGCTGCACTTCTCTGAAGTGTATGAGAGAAATGAAGGCAAGCCCATACCTGAGGGTTAAAATGAATGTGTGTCATTGTTTGCTGTATTTTGGTTCCTTGCTACTATACTGAGAAAAGGTTTTCAATCTCTTAATGTTTAAAGGGTTTCCGGTATCCTTTCTGGAGAACCCCATTTTAAAGACACAAACATTTGAAATCACATTTAAACTCTGTTGTTAGACTAGTGCCACGAGATTATGATTTCCACTTAGAATTTTCATTATTTCAATTAAAGATCTGTCTTAGAATAGGTGTTTTTCAGGCTAACAGAAAAGTTACTATCATCAAACTTTAGGGCTGTTTTCAGAGTAGTATGTCATAATAAGAAAAAACTGTAGCATTTTCATAGACTAGTTGTACCCGAAACACAGAAGCCTCACTTTGAAGAAGTCAGGTTTGGGATTTATGGCAGTGGATAAGGTGGCAATGAGGAGTGGCATTTTTGGACACTTTTGGAATGGGTTGTGAGAGAATAGTGATGCCACCCAGCGGTGCTGGGAGGTACTAGAATCTGAGAGAAAGGTTGCACTTCATAGCCAAACTCTCTCTGAGGTTCCTCACATTAAAAAAAAAAATAGAGAGGGAAACAAGCCTTTTGGCATGAACAGTATAACAGTTTTGGAACTTTTGAGGTCACCGATGCTGTTAGTGTAATTCATTGCTTTTCTGTTGTGTTGAAGTATGTTTTGTGTTGTGTTGAAGTATGTTGTGTTGAAGTATGCTGTTGTGTTGTATATGCTTTCTTATGAAATTATGAAACGGACAGCTTGCTTTCTGATTCCTTTCATGTATGAGTTGGGTATCTCTTGACATTGTGCAGCATCCCTTTCAGTTCTCCATTTATTCCTGTCTAGGCAAGACCTTCTTCTTGTACTAATGCCGCTGCACACACTGACTTCTTCCAAATTTCATTATTAGTGAAAATAGCCAGGTGCATTGGTAAGAAGGGATCATCAGCAACAAAAGACAACATGGCTTCAGACCAATGTTTTCCTACAGAAATCAATGGAAATGTAATAATAAACAGAACTGTGTTGCTGAATAATGGTCCATACAAATGAGAAACAAGGCACACGGGTGGGAATACAGTCAGAGAGTAGTTGTCAAATTCAAGGAATCCTAATATAAAGTTTCATGGAAGCAATCAGGAGAGCAGATGCAGAAAATGAAGAAAATAGAGTAAATTAAATGAACAGGCAGGACAGTCTTCTCATGTGCTCTGGATTAGCCCAAATTTTGTTTTCCTTCTGCATATCACCAGCAAACTGCATTTCGGTGTAGAAAGGAGCTCTAATGACTATCCAGCTGTGTAATTGAAAAATACTTGGCTTTGACAGGTGTTCCATCTATCTCCCTCCAATTAAGGGAAGTCCCTGAGCTTGGAAAAATTAAGTCCTCAGAGAAGACAAGCCTTGGTTTGGTTTTAGCTTTGAGGTTAATTCATCCTCTCAGGGAAAGCGCAGCTATGTAATGGTAGAAATAACTTTTCCTGTTCTGTTTGTAACCTCCACACTTAGGGCATGGAGTATCTGGGTACAAAAAGATATGTTCACCGGGATTTAGCAACAAGAAATATCTTGGTGGAGAATGAGAACAGAGTTAAAATTGGAGATTTTGGATTGACAAAAGTTTTGCCACAAGACAAAGAATACTACAAAGTGAAAGAACCTGGTGAAAGTCCTATATTTTGGTAAGTTTTCTTTTGGTATGTGAATTCATGGCATGTTTTCAATTTTTTCCATTTCAGCCAATTCATTTTGCATGTTGTGGAATTCTTATGTGAAAGCTCCACATCAGTCTTCCAGCGTTGTGAAAGTCACATGATATTTCACTTTACAGGGTAGCATCTAGGACTTTTCAACATATTAAAAAAAAAAAAAAAGCCAGAAAAACACCCCAAACAAAACCCTAAAAAATACCAGCCTATTTAAAGGAAATAGCGTCCAACAGAACACATATTCATAGATAAAGGAAATCTAAAATGGCCTATTCCCCTGTATGCCTTCAAATTTTTAGGGCTTCTAGTTCCCGAAACAGTGGTCATTCATGTCTTCCAGCTGAGATCTGTTGTATAGACCCAAAAGAAGATGCCATTCCATACCTGCAATTTTAATCTGTATTTTAATTCTGACTCAGGCACTGTTTACCTAAAGAATAAATGATACAAAACAGCATCCTAGTAGATTTTTTCGACATGTACAGTTTAATTCCAGAAGTATCTGCAACACAGTTCAAGGCTCACTGAAAATGATGGAAGGCTATTATTGTCTTCCTTTGCAGGTCTTACGACATCAAATTCTTGTTTACTTGCACTACAGATAAGAAATATATCTACAGCCTTGTTGGAAAAAAAAATCAGACTTGGTTATAATTATCACTGTGTTTGTTTAAGGTGGATTTGGTTTTCAAAACCAATTAACTATTATTAAAGGAGTCATTACTAATTAGAGGTTACTGAGAGGAAATGAGAATGTGCTAATATCTGTAAATAAAAAGAGCACTTACTAATAAAAAAAAATCTGTCTTACTAAAGCAAATGTTTTCAAAACCAAAATGACACATTACACAGAGGAATTCTCGTTTTACTGTGTGTTGCAGGTACGCTCCAGAATCTCTGACAGAAAGCAAGTTCTCTGTGGCGTCAGATGTGTGGAGTTTTGGTGTGGTCTTGTATGAACTCTTCACCTATATTGACAAAAGCAAAAGCCCACCAGCTGTAAGTATATGGTTAATGATTCTCAGAGAATATGTTTGTTTATTTAAAATTTATAAAATGTATAGATTGTCCTACACCTCAATAGGTTGATCTGTACTGATCCTTTTCTGGAGTTACCTAAGTGTTTATGAGACAGCATCCAATCAGAAGCAGTAACCGGCTAAAAGATACTGGTATCAAGCTGTAACAAGGAAAGAAGATCTGAAAATTACTTCATAGTCTGTGCATATCTTGCCCATCCTGTAACTTAACATTTGAAAAAAATTTTTAAATCTCTTATTATAGATTTTTATTTCCCATACTTCGTGGAGAGTTATCCCAGATGCCGCCATTCTGTTGCATGACATTTATTTTTAATGCTGTTCCAAATTCAAGGCTGAGCCGAACAAATACATATAAATTAAGTTAAATAAGGCAGTGCCCAAAATTAGTAAGTTAGTGAAGTTCAAGAAAGAAAAGGAGTGGCTTTTTGCATACTGTTGACAGGTATCTTTAAAGACAAATCTACAGTGGGTAAAGAAAAGTACTATTAGCAGTTCTCCAACTGAAAATAAGGTACATGATCTTACTTGTACCTGGCAGTTCTCTATGGGCATAACAGAGAAGAGTTGAGCCTTCTATATTTACCAGAGCTGGATTCACCCTTGGCCAGAGTCTCAGTCCTGGCAAATGTGATTTTGAGAGCTGGATAGTGATGATAGGCAAAAATGCACTTGGAGGATGCCTCTATTGGCCTCAGTGGACCTCTTAGTAATTCCCTACAATGAGCTATCAGAGATCTCAAGGAAGAACTCAAGACAGCTCTTCTGGCATAAGAACATAAATGCTGCAGACATGTTCAGAAGGATTATGAAAAGTGATAGAGTAAGTTGCAGGCTCAGGTGGACTATACTTTGAGTGAATCAATTCTACATGTGCATTCACCACTTCATCAGGTTGGTTATCCTATTGGTATGTATCAAGAGAAGATAATTTGGTAAAATTAACCAAAGTAGTCTGTTAAAATTCTCTCAGTCTTTATACATTGTTTTCACAACTTGCCCATTTGCATGTTCAGCCAACGGTTGTTTCACACTTTCATGTCAAGGATCATTAAAAAAATTTATGTAGCATTGGAGGAAAAATAATTCCTTTATGTTGTGCTTAGAAATTTACTTCAGTTAATAGCACATCCTTATTTACTTTTGTAGTTGGGCAGTCTGAGTGAGGTTTTAATCTGCTTTTTGGGTTATTTTGAATTTTTGAACAGCAAGGTTTATCTAAGCCGTTTTTCCTGGCTTTAATTATACTATTTTTTCTGCTGTGTAGTTACTGGTTAGTCCTGCTAACCATTTTTTATACATCAGCATGATAATACCTGTTTTCCATTTGGCATTTTTCAAAGCACCAAGATCTTGTTTTAATGTTCCAGAGAGCTCTTTAGAATATTAACCACAGAGTTTTATGGGTTGGAAGGGACCTTAAAAATCATCTAGTCCCAATCCCCCCTGCCATGGGCGAGGCCACCATCCACTAGACCAGGTTGCTCAGATCCTTGTCCTTGAACACTTGCAGGGATAAGGAATCCACAACCTCTCTGGGCAACCTGTTCCAGTGTCTAAGCACCTTCACAGTAAAGAATTTCTTCCCAATATCCAACCTGTGTTTTCCCCCTTTCAGTTGGAACCCATTACTCCTTGTCCTATCACTTCAGTTCCTGATGAGGAATCCCTCTCCAGCTTCCCATGTCCCCTCCAGATACTGGAAGGTTGCTATGAGGTCTCCATGCAACCTTCTGATCTCCAGGTGGAGCAGACCCAACTTTCTCAGCCTGTCTTCATAGGGAGAGTGCTCCAGTCCTCTTGCCAACTTCATGGCCTCCTCTGGACTTGGTCCAACAGGTCCGTGTCCTTCCTGTGCTGGGACCCCAGAGCTGATGCAGCACTGCAGGTGGGGTCTCACCAGAGCAGAGCAGAGGGGCAGAATCTCCTCCCTGGCCCTGCTGCCCACACTGCTTTGGATGCAGCCCAGGATACGTTTGGCTTTCTGGGCTATGAGTGCCAGGTCATGTTGAGTTTTTCATCAACCATCACCCCCAGTCCTTCTCCACAGGACTGCTCTCAACCACTTTCCCTCCCAACCCACAGATGTGTCTGGGACTGCCATGACCCAGGTGCAGAACCTTGTGCTTCTCCTTGCTGAGCTTCATGAGGTTTGCACAGGCCCACCTGCCAAACCTGTCCAGGTCCCTCTGGATGGATCCCCTCCCTGCAGTGTCAGCTGCTCCGCACGGGCTGCTGTCATGAGCGTGCTCAGGGTGTCCTCAGTCCCACTGTCAACGTCACCTACAGAGATGGTGAGCAGTGTCAGCCCCAGTACTGAGCCCTGAGGGACACACTCATCGCTGCTCTCCCCATGGACAGTGAGCCACTGACCGCAACTCTGAGTGCAGAACTCTGAGTTCTTTATCCACTGACTGGTGCATCCATCAAATCCCTGTCTATCCCATTTAGAGACAAGGATGTTGTGTGTCACAGTGTCAAATGCTTCACGTAGGTCCAGGTATACAATGTCAGCTGCTGTGCCCCTATCCACTAATGCTGTAACTCCCCCATAGAAGGTCACCAGATTTCTCAGGCAAAAATTTTCACCCTTAGTAAAGCCATGTTGTCTGTTTCCAGTAATTTCTTTGTTTTCCATATGCCTTAGCATAGTGTGCAGGAGAATTGGCTCCATGGTCTTGCCTGGCAGAGGTGAGACTGACTAGCTTGTAATTCATTGGGTCTTCCACTGTCCCCTTTTTAAAAAGCAGGGTTATCTTTCCCTTTTTCCAGTCATCACAAACTTCACCGTAACAACTTAATCTGCCAGCTCCCTCAGGACCCTTGAATGAATTTCATCAGGTCCTACAGACTTCTACGTATTCAGGTTCCTTAGATGGTCAAGAACCTGATTCTCTCCTACAGAGGGCTTAAGGTCTTCATTCTCTCAGTCCCTCCATCTGCTTTTCTCAACTTGGGCAGCCTGCCTGACGCACTTGCCATTGAGGACTGAGACATAAAATCATTGAAAACCTCAGCCTTCTCTTTATCCAGAGTAGTCAAATCATCAGCTAATGATGAACGTTCTTAAAGATTTTTCACTTAGTGCTTTTAATTGTGTACATATCACTCAATTTTATTCTATTCTGTATTATTATTCTATTCTACACACATAAAAAACCTGTAATTATTTATATATTCTCTGGAAATGTAATTTACAATTTTATCATTGTTATGTACTGTTCTGTTTATTCTTATTCTTATAAAGAATTTTTGCTTGGTGAGAATATTGCAGCATCCTTTTTTCCTTTAAATATTATATATGACAGTTGGCCTTTTGTTTCAGGAATTCATGCGCATGATTGGCAATGATAAACAAGGGCAGATGATTGTATTTCACTTGATAGAGCTTTTGAAGAATAATGGACGACTACCAAGACCAGACGGATGCCCTGATGAGGTGAAGTACTGTATTAATACATTACTATAGTGTGAAAGGTGCTCAGTTAGGGTGAGTACCTGGTAAATGCAAAACTTGTATTTTGTTCTGCTTGGACCACTAAAGTATTTATTCAAGTGGAATAGCTGTGCTGTTATTTTACCAGTTTCATGATGAGTATAATCATATTTCTGTTCTGATTCTTTAGCTTGCACTGCCTCAGGAGCCTAGAATGTAGTCTTGCTAAATACATTAAGTGGGACTATTATGGGTGACTGCTGTACTTGGGCACTCACACTTTTCTGTCAAAATAAAATACATTAAGGCAACAAGATTAGAACTTACTCCATGTAAGTCCCATGTAAAGATTCTCATTCAAAGCTGTGTATTATGGATTCTTTTGAAATCTGTAATATTTAGCAAAAGTATCTTAATATCTACCTAAGGTTTTTCACATTTAATTCCAAGATTTAAAGAGCTTCTTATCTTGATTATTTGCTTTCTGTTACTGTTCCTTTCCCAAGTATGGAAGGTCCATGTTTATCATGTATATTATTCACTGTCAAGCATTTTCAACTTGCAGACTGTAGGCACAGTTAAGTACATGAATCAGATTTTGTATGTTTAGGGTCTTCAGATACGTGTTCATGTTCTTTGTGGATACTGAAGTGTAGCTGTAAAGCTGTTCCCAGAGCACACAAATTAATTCAGTGTTCTCTTGGTTTTACTTATACTCCGAATGCTTTAAAAAATACTTTCATATGACTTGTAAGTCTTGTAGTTCTCTGTTCTTCAGAGCAGGGTGCACAAAGTCAGGTTCAGTCAAGCTGGTAGGGCTGTAGTGAATCAGTAATGAAAAAAAGAAAGTAAAACAGTTTTGGGGTTTTTTTTTAACATACGTAACTTCCAGCTCAGATTAATTGCTGCATCCCTTTAAAATCAACCACGCTTGGCAATAAGTCAAGAAACAATCTATTCAAAACTGGCAAAACAGAAAACATCAGGTTCAAGTGGTCTAATAGAGAAGAGAAAGAATGGTACAAGTGCAGCAGGGAAGCCATGGGGGAAGAAAGAATGTATAGACAATGAATAAGGAAGTCCCCGAAGAACCTTTCTTGCGTTTTATGTACCAGTACAGCAACTGTTGAATTGCAAAGGTTTGGCTTTTTGTAGATAACCTGAATGTCATATGTGTAAGATAATACATAATTTGTTTTACTGAAACTCTATCTAAACTAACCCAAAGGTTTCAATGTCTGACATTTCTCTAGATATCAAAGCAAGGTGGAAATGTCTCTGTGTCAGAAACTGTACTCATCCTCTTTCAATCCTGAAAGGCCAGTCATCACAGATAATAAATCTTCAGATATCTGTAGCTTATGGCAGCTTATCTTGCAGTTTACAAGCTGCTTGATATTTGATTTTAAAGCAGCTTGGTCAATGCAGGTGTTTGAAATTTGCTGAAAGATAAGGAACAGTTTCTACTTCTTTTCTTGGTAGCTGTACAGATTGTTCTTCAGCAATATGTGAAAAACGGTTGAAAGTATGAGAAATAGGTAATAACTATCTGGATTGAATTAATGAGGAGAGTACAGGTGAAGAGTTTGGCAAGTTGTATGAGACCAGGTGTCAGGTACATCTCTGGGCAAAGAGAATATTGTTGCCATGTAATTATTGTAGTGGAAATATCTTTCGAAGTGGATGTCGTGGTTTGACACTGGCCAAATGCCAGGCACCCATGACCACTGCTCACTTACTCTGCCCTGCCACAGCTGGGCAGAGGAGAAAAAAAAAATTAATGAAGGAGGTATGAATTGAGATAAGGACTAGGAGGAAACACTCCAAGGGCAAAACAGGATCATCTTAGAGTTACAAAGTGGATTTATTACTTACAGAGTCAGAGGAGGATAATGAGAAGTAAAATAAGCCCTTAAAACATCATTCTTCCCCCCAGCCCCTCCCCTCCTTCCCACTGACAGCACAGGGAACAGGGAGTGGGGGTTTGGTCAGTTTATCACCAAGATCACCTTCTGCTGTTCAGGGAGAGGAGTTCTTTCCCTACTGTGCCATGGGGCTGCTCCCACAGGAGACAGTTCTCCGTGAACTTGTCCAGTATGAGTCCAATCTCACAAGCAGCAGTCCTCCCAAAACGGCTGCGGTGTGAGTTCCTCCCACGGGCAGACAGTCCTCCCAAAACAGCTGCAGCATGTGTCCCTCATCCATGGGGTGCAGTCCTCCAAGGACAGACTGCTCCAGCCTGGAAGCAGGGCCCCCTCTCTCCATTGGGACTCCCACTGGATCACAGCCCCTCCAGGCATCCACCTGCTCCAGCGTGGGCACCTCCCCACAGGCTGTGGGTGGATCTCTGCATCCCCATGGGCTGCAGGGGCACAGCTGCTCCACCATGGTCATCACCGTGGCCAGCAGAAGAAATTCAGCTCCAGCGCCTGGAGCACCTCCTCCCCCTTCTTCTCCACTGACCTTGGTGTCTCCATGTTGTTTCTCTCACATGTTCTCACCTGCTCTTCTCTGGCTAGAAAAACTGCCTGCCCCCTTTGTTTTGATTTCTTCTTAAATATGTCATCACAGAGGCATAACCAACATCTCTGATAGGCCCAGGCTTGGCCAGCAGCATGTCCATCTTCAGAGCCATCAGGGATTTGCTCTGCTGGACATGGTGGAAGCCTCTGGCAGATTCTCACAGGAGTCACCTCTGTGGCCCCCACTACCAAAAACCAAGCAAAGCCAACACAGTGGGTTCAGTTTGCACAGTAACTTTCTTTTTGCTTATTTCTGATTATATATGAAGAATAATTAAGAATTTAATGTACAAATGTAGAGAAGTGTATGTTAACTTTGAAGGGGAGTCTGTATTTAGAATTACTGTCTTTGTAAATCTGATTTCTGGTCATACTGGTCTTCATCACGTTAAAATGTTTCTGAGCTTTTCAAAAAGAAAAGAACAAACAGGAATATAAAATCATAGCAAAATAACACAAGTCTCATAAAAGTTTCAAAAAACAGCTGAGTGAGTTTTCATGTGTGCTAGTTTGGAAGTAAACCAGCGGAGGAATTGACTCCTCACAAATATATTGTGAGAGATTCCAAGTCAGAATTAAAAGCTAATAGGGAAAGTTAAAGTAAAGTCAATAAGACAGAAAACACCAGCTTAAACGGATAGAACCAGAATACAATCCGCCACCCTGTTGATCAGGATGGTGAGAGCAGTCCTCCAGTTAAATGGTGGCTGCAGTCCTATTGGAGTGATGGATGTGGTCTGGTTGAAGTGGTGACCCTGAAGAACAATCTGGTGTGTCTTTGGAGGTCCAGTGGTGACTCTTGAGCTCTTCTCCTCTGGGAATCCAGTGGAAGTGGTACCCGGTGTTCAGGGTGTTAACTTATATGCAGGTAGGAATGTTCAGTTCCTCCCCTCTGCGTGGGATATCTCACAATGGGCTGATGTAATCCTATGAGTCACTCCTGGAGACCTTGATGGCGCATTAGCAGAGATAGCCCCTCAATGGTGTTACCAGGGCTGAGTGATGCTGACATAAAGAGCACTGCCCAACTGCTTTTCACAGCTTGTGAAGATGGTAATAGAATACATACTTTTGGTTACTCCTTCCATGTAGTCTAAGACATCATGCTAACTTTAAAAAAATAAAAGTTGTTTATAATAAAGGCTTTTGCAGAGCTACCTATACTCACTTCTTGCTGTCGCTGGGAATCAAGCAGATAAACTGATTGGTATACCAAGAATTTAGGCACAGTATTTTGCAGCTGTTGTTCGGAAGCATAAACTTAAGCTGGACATTCTTTAGACCAATTTAAAGTAAGTATGTGTGGCACCTATTTGCCTACTACCAATTTTCTTTTTTTCCTTCTACAGATTTATGCTATCATGAAAGAATGCTGGAACAATAATGTTGCCCAGCGCCCTGCCTTTAGGGATCTTGCTCAGCGAGTGGATCACATAAGGGAAAACATGGGTGGATGAGAAAACTGTCCCTCCTTCAGAGGATGAGTTGGAATGCAGAACAAAATGCACTTGGTCACCTGTGTATATTTGACATGTGTACATGTGCACACATCTTATCCTTGCTGGAAGTAAATTCTGTGTGGCAAATACCCTATCTCAATCTGCATACTGAGGAATCCTGCTGGGGCTTTTTTATCAGGATATATTTGTTACTATGAGAATATGTTGAAATTCTTAATAGGGAAAGAAATTATTTTTCTAAATTAAATAATGGGTAATCATTCAGCAACACCATTATTTGCCTTACTTGGCAATACAAAAAAGGTATTATTTAAAATGTGATGAAAGTAAGAGATGAAAAACCAGTGTATTTCCTTGTTGAAATGGAGATGCCCAGAAAAGACTTCTAGAAATATTTTCACACTGAATATATAGTGACTTGGCACCCTATTTTGTGTGTTGCACAAAGACAACATTGTCTGTTAATACAGTTCTGTGATTTTTTTCATTGTTGATGCAGAACTGGCTTCTCTGAGTAACAGAACAGAAGTGGTTTGGTGTGCCTGTCTGAATCAGTTATCAGCCAGCAGTATATCCAAGAGATACAATAGGCTGTGTGAGGTACTGTATTTTGAGGGAAAGGGAGAAAGTTGTGTTTAATTGGGAGAGACAGAAAATTTACTAATCCTTGCAAAAATTTTAATTTAAAAATGAAAAAGCGAAGATGTTATCCTTTTTTTCTTACTCTTCACTTGTTGAGTAAGTATTAGATTGCCTTTATAGTGTTGAAGATACAGTGATAACACATAGAAGTGAAGTCATTTTACACAGGGCAGTGTCTTCATTTTAAATAAGGAAAAGCTAAACACACTGCTTTTAAATGCTGCTCTTCTATTCTTTCATCTTTGTAGTTTTTATGCAGTTGTAAGTGTATCTATGAATTGGGAACTTTCAAAGCAGGATTAAAAATCTAGAAGATGCCTTCATTTTCACAATTCTCCACTTCACTGTTAAGATGATCATCTTAATATCTTCCTTCCAGCACAGAAAAAGAATACTTGCAAATCAGTATCTGATATGGCCAGTCACAACCACATCAGGCCTGTTTTGTATTATGGTGGCCCAAGCCTATTTCTTTCTGTGGTAACACCCAACATGAGACTGTTTGGAAGGAGGAGTTACAAGTGCAATTGCTCCGCACTCAGCGGAGGGCAAGGACATGATTCCAGTTACTGAGAACTGGAAGGAGACCAGAGCTACCTGAATGCTGTATAATTCAGCTTTTGAAACAAAAAACAAAAATTTTCGGAGAAGAGAACGCTTCGGTTTTGCCTTGAGGCATAAAACTTGGGGATAATCTCATATCTCAAAGCAGTATAATTGCAGGGTTTGTTTATTTTTAGTTCAAATAATCTTGTTTGTTTGTGTGTTTTTACTTAAGCATTATTGTTTGCAAAGTAAAATACTTGTTCTTCTTGGACTTCCACTGGGAGAAGTTTGGTTAAGGGGATATACAGCTTGGCAAACTGACCTGACATCCAGATTTATGTTTAAAATAAAGTGTTCATTTCTAAAATTTGTGGCAGTGAGTTAGTGAAACAGAGGTTACTTTCATTTTGGGGCCTCCTTAAGTTTTGTGGTTAACTACATCCATCTTATCAGAAGTTGAAGAACCTCAATTCTAAAAATTTTTTTTTAAAAAATCCTTACTTCGTGTAACATAGTGCCAGTATAGCAGTGTTTTGTACCACTATGATGTTTCTCTCCCACAATCACTCCTACAAAATTATTATTTTATAGTTCAAGACAGTGCTAAATAGGGAGAGCAGCATCAGCTCTCTTTCTGCCCATTGCATTTAAAACTATTCTGTTAGTGTTCTTGCCAGCAAGCACTTGCAAAGATGATTTTTCAGACTAATTTCTCAGTCCGTTTTTAAGCTGCAAAGAACTTTGAAGTGCTTTGTTCAATTTAACGTGTTTTCACAATTTCTATATATTGCTTTGAGGATTTGGAATTTTGTGAAAAAATGTCTTTGCATTTGTAGTGTCAGTTACGTGTACGTGTTTTTTGTAACAAAGGAGATAAAGCTTTAAAGCATTGAGACAGCATTTTAGCTGGATAACATATGCAGGAATTATGTAAAATTTGCATTGTATGACACTCAGTAGCTCACTGGTTTCAAATATGTAGTAGACCATACATAATTTATGTAAAAATCTCAGGGAAGTTTGTGTAATGCAATGAAGAAATCTTCCAGTCTGCTATTTTTTTCAAGTGAATAAAAGGTCTTTTTCTTGTTCTACTACAGTATGACTAATTACATAGTCTATTTGATTGCATAAATGTAGTGGTGAACTCAAGGATGATTTTTAAGTGTCTTGTGGAGTTTTATTTTTTTTTACTTTAATACTATATCGTTTTTAGAGAAAGCCATATCTTTACACTGCAGTGTAATTTTGTGCTGTTGGTCAGAGAAAGTCTTTTGTAACAACCAGAGGCCTGTGCAGAGGGCTTGATTATTTGGGATGAATGTTCTTAGCTGGGAGAATAGGACCAAGTAGTGCTTAGGACTCGGGGGATCTATAGTTATCTGCAGTGTCAATATTTAGGTCCCAGAGCAGACCCAGTGGCTTTCTCAAAAAGCTGTTGAGGATGTAAATGCAGTGATTTTGCTGAATTTGTTACTGCCAATTGTGTAATCTTTAAAACAACAACAACAACAAAACAACAAAAAACACTGTATTTTGTATTTTGAAAGCTCTGAGATCTGCAGTAGCATTGATAATGTCATATTTTTACATAGCCTTTGTATTAGTAGACTAAGTACTTTGTTTTAGAAATTGTCTTCAGTTGGCATTGCATTTGTCATACATTAGTGTAATCATTATGCTACCCAAAATGCTGTTTGGTTTTTTTGGTAGAAAAAGTGCTGGCTTATGTATACATGACTGCTACTACAATGTAGAATTAAAATATTAATTACTGCTTTGCACTTATATTTGAAGTGAAGAATTTTTGTAAGTGCACAATATATCTTATAGAATCTCTGCAATCAAGTATTCTGTCGTGTAGTATTGGTTTGTTGTCTATCAGTATAAATATGTTAAGTTTCAAAGTTAGCTTTTAAATATATTCCACACAGTATTCCACAAATTTGCAAGAGTCATGTAGTAAGCCAGAGGAGGAATGAATTTTCAGGAAAAGTAACCCATATTCTTGTCAAGTCCTAGAACTGGTTAAAAGCTTCCATAGTTGAGGTAATTGTTACTAAACATACTGATGAATACAACTGTAAAAATATATGTAAAAATTACATTTTTCCCCCAAAATTAAATTTTTAATTGTTGCATTTAGTTGAGATGTTGACCAGCTGCATTGAAATGTATGGAAAAGATGTTACTGTATGAAGTATGAAGAAATGTAACTCTTGTGTCAAGAAAGCAAGCTTTTCAGGCATGTAGGGTCACAAACATCTAGATGATAGAATTCTGAGAGCAAAAGTAGAGGTGTAGAAGAACAAGACTAAAGTATGAAGGCTAATACTCAGCACGGGAGAAGCGTTCTGAAATGTGAAATGCACAATGAATTATGAAAAACTGTTGTCTACTGAAAATGCCATTCCATGACAAATATGTGCTAATATATTTCTAAACTGTGTATTGTCTGCCTTAAGTCTAAAATATTCACAGACACCTAACCTGGCTGAAAATTTCAAGTATTACTATACCAAAAGAAATTGCTAAATATTGTGCCATGCCAGATGACAATTCTGAAAAGGTGTTTGATTAAGAAGTTCTTTTCTGAATATTTCTTTTTGAATAAGAGGTTTACAGTACTTTATATTAAAGTAGAAAAAGTCCCTTGGTGGTAGGGAGCAGGGAGGAGAGCACACCTGCTACTTATGATTGAAATGTAAACATTTGAACACATGGTTTTTTGAAGAGAACATGAAAAGGATATTTTTTAGAAAACTGTGTATCCATACCTAAAACTTAACTGTGTGTTTCTTTTGCGTTTGGATAGTGAAAATAAAATAACTGAATTCAACAAATGACACATGCCTGCCAGAATTTTCTTTTTTACAGCGCCTAAAATTTGTTACTAGTGTTTAAATCACTCCTGAAGACAGCTGTGTGTTGGAAGAGGTAGAATACAGCACGTGCAACTTTCTGACCTTACTAGAATAGCCTTATGAAGTGTTTATCCTTTGGAAGAAACTTAGCTCTACCAAAGTAAAGCTGGTATATTAGGTGTTACCTAAACAGTAAGACTGGGGGTTTTTAATCTCTTCTTTTATTAATGTTTTCACTAAGCAAATTAATTTTGGATGAAGAAACACTTCCCTTTGTTCTCAGTATTTGGAGAGATGCAAGTCATAAGACAGAGGTGGTTTATACCACCTTACAATTCTGACATTTGTTGGAAATTATGATGTCCTGACTTTTATTACTTTGTCATCTTGCCGTATGACTTTGCTGTAACTTTATAGGAAAATTACCACCACTTTTAATGAAAATTACCGCCATTTACCTTGAGCAGAGTTGAATGCTCTTGTTAAATACACAGCTGGTGTATTTGGAACAGTCCATCCTCACTGTCTGTGGTAGCAGTCCATGGTAGTTACAGCATAAAGTGGCAGTGTCATTCAGCGACCAATACCATACAGTTGAACATTGCAGACTGTTCTCACCCAAAAATCAAAGCCCCTTGAGGTACACGTCATATTTCCTCATCCCTCGGCAGTACCCACCAAATGCACCCAGGTCCTTGTGCAAAAACAATCCCACAGATGGCTTTGCCTTTGCTTGAGGCAGGACTTATCCAGTCAGTCTTCTCCAGTGCATTCCACATATGGACCACAGGGACTTTATTCTCTTCTGCAGTATGTGGAGGTTTTGATCGGACAGGGCCAGCTCGCTTAGTAGAGCTTCTGCTGTTAACTAACCAGGTGACCTTTGCTAAATGTAGATCCCAGTGTTTGAGGTTTTTCCACCCATTGCATTCAGTGTGGTTTTTAACAGTCCATTGTACTGTTTAACTTTCCCAGGGGCTGGTGCATGACGGGGAATGTGATACACCCACTCAGTACCGTGCTGTCTGGCCCAGGTGTCTGTGAGTCTGTTCTTGATGTGAGTCCATTGTCCAAGTCACTTCTTTCAGGGCTGCCATATCCCGACAGCACTTGCTTTTCAAGGTCCAGGATGGTGTTCAGGTAGTGGCCTGGGGCACAGGGTACATCTCCAGCCATTCAGTGGTTGTCTCCACCATTGTAAGCACATCTGCCCTGGCAGGTTTGTGCGAGTGTGGCGTAATCAATCTGCCAGGCTCTCCCCGTATTTTTCTTTTTACCATTGTCCACCATACCACAGGGGTTTTTACCTGCTTGGTCTGCTCGATTGCAGCACAGGCTTCACAGTGCCCTGGCTACAGGGAAAGGGGATGAAGTTTTTAGAGCTGTGTGGGTGTTACCACACGATTTTTTGCATACCACACACATGTCAATGAAGATTCAGCTTCAGCAGGAAAAGCCAAGGGTCGGAAGAGAAAGTGAGCCATCTTGGCTCTCTCTAGTGAGATGGTGTCAATCCCGGTGGACTCAGCTCCCTTCCATCACCCCTGGTCCCTTTTCTGTTCCTTTGAGTGCCGTGGAATGAACACCCCTGGCACTGGCACAGCAGAGGCAGCTGTGCAGAGCCCAAAAGCCCAGCTGAGCCAAGCCAAAGAGGCACTGGTGCTGGAGTCAGCCACACGGCACCAGGCTGAAACAGGGGAGCACTGCCAAACACAGCTGAGCTTAGCAGTTCAGAAAAACAAACAAAAAATAAATGGCCAGTGCAACATCGATGGTCTAGCTTCCAAAGGGTTTGTTCCATCCCAGCTGTTAGTTATTTTCAGACTGGTGGAGGGAGGGAACATTAAGCCATGGGAGCTTTGCTCCCCATATTTCCTTTGGGAACTATCTGCATGAAGTGTTTTCTTGTTTGCAGTGGTGAACACCCTTTTGTGTATTAGCTCTTCCTTGAAAGAGTATCTTTCCCTCTCATTTGACAGAAGTCATCTCCAGAGGCTGAGAGTTTCTGTCCTCTTCCCAATGCTCTTGTCAATGCCCACATTCTGGGATGGGGATCCCAGTTGCTTGGCTTCACTGCCACCTATTTTCATACCAATATCCCAGCATTGGAGCAGATGGGTCAACAGGGCCTCTCCTGACTGGTGGCTGAACTTTTTTCCCATATCTTGCAGCTCACCCAGGGATGGGGATTGGGTCATTACCTCTTCCTCTAGTGATAAGTGTCCTGCTTCCTCTTCATCCCTCACTAAGCAAACTGATTTGGGTTTGGATTTCTTCTGTACAGGGCTGCTGCTACCAGCAGAGGTTGTTCCTCTGGTTCAGCTGCAGTTTGAGGGGCCGCAGTGCCTGTTGGTCTGCTTTCCTCCTCCTTCCCTGAAGGTGCTGTCTGGTAATGCGCAGTGTCCTATAAATAGTAGCCAGGGCCCAACACACTGGATCTCCCCTAAACACCATTCTATACAAATTTGCTTCTGTTACCTGTATTTTAAGGTCTTCGAATTGAATGGCTGAAGAGAGAGGAAGATGTCAAACATGTTCTGCTTGCATAACAAATGACAGAAAGAATACTTAAAATTTTCAGTCAATCTTGGACCTTGAACTAGTGTACCTGTGGAGCCAAATCTGATTATACACACAAGAGATTACAAATAATTAATTTAATTATAAAAGGGGCAATAATAAGAATGTAATTATGTCAGATGGCTTCAATAAAGATACCTGCCACCTTGTAAAAGTCTCTCAGAAGAACTAGAAATGTGAGGAGAACCAAAAGCTAGATTAAGTATGCCAGGAGAAAAAAGGATACTATTGCAGAGTGGTATCAGAACTACCATAGATCAGACTACCTAAACAAAGACAGCAAAAAATTCCTGTTTAAGCTCAAAGTATGTGATCAGTATAAGTATCTTAAATATATGCAGTCAATTTTAGCTGGGTGATAATGGCTGAATGGTGCATGGTGGAAAAAATTAGCCTCTTGTTTCATCCCCTCTGTAATACAGCTGCAATCATATTACTGACTTCTTAAAAAGAAAAAAAAAAGCCATGAAACTTATTGAACCTTGTCAAACCACTCCTAAACTTCATTAAATTCCATCAAATTCATTAAATGCTGTTAAATGATTATTATAGCTCAATAAAACACATTACTGCTTCTCTCTTTTGAGATGTATTCCATTCATCCACAATATTTGGCTAGTATTGGTTCTCAGCCTGAGATCCCGGGGGCAATTTTGCTAGTTAATTACACTTGGGAATTTTGTAAACGTTGAGGATGGAGAGAGGTACTAGAAATGTGGTTTTTTTTGTTGTTGTTGTTGTTTTTTAATTCTCTATGTCATTATTTGTTTTAATACTCCTTTATTTCCTAAAATTATGACTGTATGTTGGTCATTTTTTTCTTGTGATGCCCACTGTATTCATATTTTCAGCTAGATCTTTTGTAGCAATAATTAAGTAGAATATTTCTCCATCTTTTGCAGAGTGCTTCAACACCTTCCCTGAATTTTGTGTTTAGTTTGTGTCCTTCTGTATCACTTTCTCATCAAAATGGTGATTGAAATTTCCCATTAATATGAAATTCTTCTGCTTTTGATAAGTCCTTTTGTCGCCCAGAGAAAGACTCCTCTCCATTAACAGTTTATTATTAAATAACATATATTAAATAACACTTTCTTTACAGCCTGCCATAGTCCCCTACATGACAGCTATATCGTTTTTACTGAGAAATGTTCTGTCACTCTAGCTTCCAAAAGCCCTTCTGGACTAAGGAATAAGAATAAATGTCCTGGAAATAGCCTTCTAGTTTTAGCTGTCTTTCCTGAACAGGCCATTCATGCCTGTATGGACTATCCAACCAAATCTCTATCATGCCAATTAAGACATGATTTTGAATATGATTTAAGACATCAAGTCATTCCTGTTTCCTGTCCTCTTGCATTACTATATAATAAACTAATTATAGTGTGTGCATAGATATGTAAATGCTAGTTATCTGCTAGTACATAGTGAACAATAGCATACAATGAATAAATACTTGAATATAATTAACTAAGATGTGTCAGTTTAGCTCTCTCAATACCACACCAGGAAAATACATCCTTCCACATCTAAGTCTTTATATTAATTACTGGTTTGTATGTCCTTGGTTTGTGTCGTGGTCAACACTCCTGCAGGACAAGTCTCAGAGGAATGGAGGTTGGAGGGTCCTTGGCAAGGCTCCTGTCCCACACTCTGCCCACAGCAGACTCAGCTGCAGGCTCAGACCAGGCTCCTTAAGGCATTGGTCTGACAGGGCCTGAAAATTCCTCAAAACTGGAGACAACACAGCTTATCTGGATCCTGGCCCTGCTGCCAAAGCTGTCCTTGTGAGCTAAAGACTTCTTTTTATGTCCAGCCTGCACCTCTGGTGTTTCACTTTTTCAGTATTGTCTCTCAGCCTCTCCCCATATACTGCAGTGAGTATATGGGGAGTATATTGCTCCTTGATGATCTCTTCGTTGATAGCAGGGTACTATGTCATGGGGATTTTTTTGGAGCCTCCAATTACCTATTCAGGTCAACTAATTTAATTTAGCTGTAATCTAAGTTTATGGTTAAATTTAGACTCAAAGGTAAAATTTAAGACATTATTGTGTTAAGGAAACTTCCCAGTCTGACCATTCAGACTTCCAGAGCTGGGATCACAGTTACTCCATAGTGGGCAGCTCCAGTCAGGTGCTGGGTGTCCTGCTTGACTCCCTGCACACCCCACTCACACTCAGTCAGAGTAAGATTCCTTGTCAGTTTGACCCCAGGTTTCCCAGAGCAGAGACTCAGACATCTCTACCCTTCATACAGTTTATTCGGGGTGCAGTAACACAGAAAAAGTCCGAGGTGCCTCCAAGGAGGGACCCTGAACAAAGGAATCCCTGGGTTTTTATACCCTCACAGTCAGTGCAGCAAAGGTCTTGCTCTTCCATCTGACTCCTTGGCTAGAGGTTGCTGAGCCCAGGCTGGCTCCTGCTGTGTCTCTGAGTGTGCAGTCACCACGAGTGTCCGTGCCCTTTGTAATGCAGAGGGTTTGCAAAGGATCCATGGCAGTTCACTGCCTCCTGCTTTGGGCTGCCACCACCCAGGGCTCAGTGGCATCTGACGTTGCAGCTGCCCTGTACTGAATGTATTCTTCAGCCCTTGGATGCTGCAAGGCTAAAAGATGCAGTATTTTAACCAAGTTAGGAATGAACAGCACTGACAGTTCTCTTACCCACACTGCTGTGGAAAAGGACTATACCATGAACAGGACTGGTGCTTTTTTAAATTTTTTTTTTTAAGTCCAAGTCACTGTAATTTAATGAGACTTGAGTTTAGAATAGAGACACAGCTCTGACCATCATTAGATTAGGCTTTTTTTTAACAGACTGTCTCCTGATCAATGATGATTTTTAGTTTCCAGTATGACCTTTCTGGCCTGGAACCCTGCAAACCGAAACCTAGCTCACTGACAAATTTTGAAATAGATCCTGTTGCCTGAATAAATTTTTGGACAAGTTTGGAGCCACATTAAGCAAAAAAGCTTTTGTGTACTTCAAGGTAGATTCACAAAGCTGCAATTACTAAGGGTCTGCCAAAAACAGAGTCAGAGTGGGACAGCAAGAACTTGGAAGGTGTACTTCCTCATATAGATTTGGAAAGGCTGACAGGAATTGCAGCATAGTCTAAGAATCCTTGAAAAGAGGATGTGTAGAGATTAAAGGACGAGGTTCCAATAGAAAAAAGGTGCTCTCCAAAGTGAGTGGATCTCTTTGAAGATCCCGGCACTCCACACTTCTCAGTGTCAGTGCAGACAAGCTGCTGAGTGGGCAGGCAGGAAGGTGTACCAATACACTCTTCAGTGCTGGGCTGAAAATCATCTAAGTTTCTAAAAGCAAAGCTGAGAATGCTTGTCTTCCATCAGGTGGATAAGCCTGCAAGAGCTAAACCAAGGTTAAAAGTTAAACTACCTTAGACTCACATCTAGCAAAGAGGTTCTGTGACTGATTGCTGGACAATTGGAACAATACAGAAGACAAGGTCTGTTTTCATGGCTTATTCAGTTTCTGAGCCTTCTGATTTACACAGAGACACACACAGAGTTCTCTCTCTCATGCAACACTCAATGAGAGTGGAAGAGACCCAAGAGAAACAGAGCTGAGAGACTTCAGACGAAATGTTGGTAATGCAGAAAACCTGACAAAGTGTGAAAATAACCAGAATTTCCTCTGCAATGGAAGTGCAGCAGTACTGCTACAAACTGTAAGAGGTTCTGACAATGTGCCTTGCTCAGGTCAAACACTACAATCCCAGGAAGACAATCCAGGCAAGGCAAAGCAGCATGTCTGGCCTATTTCGAAGTGCAGTACCCAGGAATTTTCAAAGCACAAAGGCTGGTATCTGGGTTTTTGTTCTCGTCTGACTTTCTGTACGCGAGAGATACACTACATCACTCAGCTCTGCTAACAGTGATTTACTCTTGGACAATCATAGAGATACATCACTCTAAGGTTAAAACAGGAGAGTAGACTGCAGCTGAGGAGCATTCAGCAGTGCGAATCAAGTGTGGGAAACTTCCAGGGGAAACATCTAGATTCATGAGTTCAGGAAGCTTACATGGAGAAAAAGCACCTGATGCACGAGAGAGTTTACTTTCCTTCCTGTTCCTGCTGGTTCTCTAGAGTTTGTAGGTCAGTAAAACTACTGTACAAGCACACAGTGCAGTGTCTAATATCAAGACCTGACCATAAAGCAGGTGGCACAGAGGAGTCTAACAATCAACTAAGTCTGTTGGAACTAATATCCAGGGAAAGGAGCCAACAGCTCAGGTGTTTGTTCCCAAGATACATGAAAGCCATGTGATGACAGAAATCATTCCATGTGCGGTGGCATAGTGAGGAAAGGACCCCCTTTCAGCTACTTGCTGATACAGCAGAGTGACTGCAGAGCAGCCGATGGGATACAAATCTACCCAGGTTCCATTCTGCTGAGTAGGAAAGGAGTTGGCATTTTCCACTGAGTCTCTACTGCCTGATGAGGAAGAAAGATGGAAGTCTCAGAAACTCTTCCTAAAATTCAGAGTGCTAACTCTAGGTCTGTCTCCAGCTTTTCCAGAAGGCAGAAATAAAGGTTAAGGTTTTTCCTGCCTGTTAGTGGAGACTAAAAAAGAAAAAAATTAAGAGCCCATCTCCAGTAACTCATGAATCTAGGAAACTCATCATTTTCCTCTATGGTTTAAACAACTGGCAAAATAAAGAACTAGCCAAACTGGACTAGTTAGGAGGGAGATGTGTCTTCCAAGTCTCTGGGATGTGCTAGACAGTTCTCTGCAGCAGATTTAGCATTCTATCTCTGGTCAAACTTACCTGAGGTACTGAGCTCCAGCTACACCATGAGCAACACATTGCATAATTGCATTAAGAGTTCCCTTAGATTTAAAACAAGGCAGTAGCAGGGAACAGAGCTGGGACACCTGTTGTTACATACTGCTGTGAATTATTCCCATGTCTTTGGGCGTTGTTCTAGGAGCTCGTAATGAAACCTGAATCAGACTACACACACAGTGAGAAAAGGTCCCCAAACCATCCAGAATACACACACGCAGACACAAATAGCAGTCCTAATATGGGAATTATTAAATTCCCATATTAATGTGAATGTGCTGCATCGGTGTACCACTTTCTACTGATGAGCTCAAAATAGCTGTTCAGAAGACGGCTCACACATCTTAATAGATTATCCAGAAACTGGGCACTTCCTGTGCAGTAAGGCTTTATCAACAGGACTGCAAGAAATATCTGTAAAAAGCAAGCTGATAAAGCAATGTTTTCCTCAATACCTAATTTCTCTGCAAAAGAAACAGGGGGAAAAACTTCAACTTCTTTCTCATAAAAAGGTGTATGCTTCTGAACAGGTGTGTTAGTAAGCATCCTTACCTTTCTGCTGCTGGATACATATGGCAGCCGTCCCCAGGGTGCTTTCAGCAGAGACAGTGTCCTTTTGGTCTGCTACCTGGATCAATACCCAACTCAATCATTATTTTACATTTTGAGTTGTCTGCTCCAAAGTGTGTTTGCTTTAAAGCGCGTTTGCTTTTCCTACCTTAATTGTACATAAAAGGCTTGCTTCTGGTCTTAAAAAAGTACCTTTGGACACGGAGTAATGTGAGCACTTAGTAGCTGGCATCTTCTAGACCTGTTCCAATTAAGTGACACATAATTGTCACCTTTGGCTATGTTGCAAAGAAACGGTTGTAAAACACAGCCTAGTTTCACAGAAAAACTTCAGTCTGTGAAAACTCAACTTGTTTTAAAACAAAGAAAACCTTTGCACACTGTAATATATACACAAATGCTCTCTTACTTTAGAATACAGACTTAATTTCTGTCTGTGCCATCTGCCTGTACCATGGCTCACCTGCTAAAGCTGTTACAGGCTATGATGAGGCCTATTAAGAAACCAGACGAAAACACAAATTTCACCTTTTCTCTAGGTTGACTCATACCTCTGAGAAAAGCCTTTTTATATCAGATAAAGACTGATTTTTCTATTTATAATCCCATCTCAGCCTGAAACATTTCCACTCAAACACTATTTCCATTTACACTATTTATAGTTTTACCAATGGGTTACATCTAACCCAGCAAATAAAACTCCAGATTGTTCCATTCAAGGCTTAAGCTCACAAATTTAAGGTTTTAACTACATCTTTTTTTCACTCAAGCCTGCTATTCACCTTTCCTAATATTCAATTTCAAAAGCTTGGGAGACCCTTTTCCAGTGAAATTAGCAACATACAGGATAATTTTCAGTTTCTTCCTGCATGGCATTTTCGTATTGTGACTTTTCTTAGGGGTTCTTAGGTTATGTATCTATTACTCTTCACCTTACTACTAAATAATCTTCACCCCAGAAGTTCTTGATACTGCTCAAAAATAAGGAATACTTCCCCTCAAACTCTTCCTGTGTTCTCCTAGGAAACCCTAATCTAAACTAGGAGGCTCCAAACCCAAAACTATCTGTAAGGTGAAGTTGCTGGAAGACAAGCTATAGATGTTTAGCCAACCCTGTGGCAAAAAAAGCCCCAAAACTATAGCAGAATGTCACACAGTTACTTTTTCCACTCGGAGTGGCAAAAAGCATCTTACAGTCACCATGACAATGATGTTTAAGAAGACAACTAATTTCTTCATAAGTATCATTACAATGACAGAAGAGATGGTTCTTTTCCTGTGGAAGATAAGAGTATTCATAGTGAATGTTCTGCCCAATCTCTACTGAATAAAACTGATGTCCTAAAAAATAGGATAAATATGTGCCTAATTGCTGCAATAGCAATAATACCTTAAGAAAAGGAATAAAGAAGTGATGCAATAATTGCAGGGAGCAGCAGTCCAATCAAGGAGCACTTGCGAAAAGACTATCTGAAGAACAAAGCCAAAGGCAGCAACTGCACAGTCTAAGCCCTGAGTGTTAGAAGTCAGAAAACCCAAAACCCTCACCTCATTAACAATATAGCTAGAAATACAACTTGTGGCAGTTGAGAAGAACATGCAGGAAGGCAAAAGGATTAGAAACTACAAGGACTAAATTAGCTATTTATAAACACATAGCAGCTCTCCTTTTAGTAGTACATCTGAAGTAGTGTAGACCAGAGTAAGAACACACAGAAAGATGTCTGAGTGTCTGTACAGCAAGTTACTTGGTGCACATCCAACACTCTCACTCAGCAGTCGTAGGGAAAACATGGAGAAGTAAACAAGGAATAACAGAAGTGTTATTTTAACTATGTAAGCCCATTCATATGTAGGGAAAAATATTCAGGCTGCGAGTGTTGTAGTAAAGATAATACTGCATAAAAACAATCCTGCAATTACAAATGTGTGGTCAAAATAATCAGCAAGCTGAGTCAGTGTCAAGTGTGGGTTCAGCTGGCAAGATATTCATTCTGTAGAGTTTTGTACCATGAATCCCATTTCAATATTGTTGGATGTTCCGGGGAAGCTGGAATGGAGCTCTTCATTAGAAACTTAGTAACACTAGAAGCAAGGGGTTCAAACTGAAAGAAGGAGAACTTAATTTAGATATATGGAAGAAATTCTTCCCTGCAGGGATGGTGAGGCACCGGCACAGGCTGCCCAGAGCAGCTGTGGATGCCCCAACCCTGGCAGTGTTAAAGGCCAGTTTGGATGGGGCCCTGAACAACCTCATCTACTGGAAGACGTCCCTACAGATGTCAGGGGGGATGGAACTGGGTGGTCTTTGAAGTCCCTTCTAACACAAGGCATTCTATGATTCCGTACTCATTCTTTTGACAAAGGAAGAATAATTCGGCAACACTTAGTATAATTACATTTTAATGAAATATTGAAGTTCTTCTTAAAGTGTTACAAAGATATAATACATTTGTAATATAAGTGTAAAGGCTCAACATCAAAATGGAAAGACTTAGTAAAAAATATAGATTAAAAGTTACTGCAGCAAAACAAACTCATTGCAATTACACTTTTGTTTTGTTTGTTTTGTTGTTTTGGGGTTTTTTGTAAGAAAACCAGCTATATTGACTGGCACATATAGACAAGATAAAATACAGCAAGAGTTTTCTTCCCCCATGAAGTATTCAATCAAATAGCACTGCAACAAACACTGATTTCATGCATAAGTGTAGAGAGGATATTAAACTCTGCATATAGTACTAATTTCAGCTTTCGTACAGCCCCATTTGCAACACATTCCTGCCAAACCCAGAGACTCCCGTTTTCTTCTGGGATACCTGGCCCAAGGATAGCTGCTGGATTCCATGGGATTTTCATTTCCTGTTCCTCCCCTGTCCTTCTGAGCAGCTTCCTCTACCTGGCGAACAAATTTTTTGAAGTCTCCTGCCATAGGTACATATTCATTATAGTAATTCAAACTATACAAGTCCTTAAGCGTCTCCCATCCAAGAAATGGGCTGCTTCTCTGCAATTGCTCCCCTTCAGGATCCAAAATTGATTGCAGGTTGAAGTTTCCCAGTAGTTTGTTACTTGCTGTTTGTTCAGAATCTGTTTAAAGAAAAGACTTTTTAATGTTCAGGCTGTAGGAGCATCAAAAGGAGCACACAGCTCTAAGCAATAGTAACAAAACCCATTCAGTTAGTAATAAGTGAAGCATTATGATGTAGGAGAACTGTGAGTACTTCAGAATCTCCACACCATGACTTAGTTTTAGTGGAATCTATGTTTTGAAGTCTGTACCTCCTGCTAGACATGGACAGCACACAGAAATTACTGAAATTGAAGTAAAGGTATCCTGTCACAACTGCAATGTTATTAATAGAGAAGCCTCAATTTTTTTCCACAGAAACAGAATTTTGTTGTAAAGACATGTATCCAGAAACACCACAGAGCTGTGTCTTGTGTCTCATGAATTAGATTAAACCCGTCCACTCCTGTGCACAATCACACAAAGAAAAACAAATGTAGGAAGGACTAAATAAGCAAAGATTGCATGTAAACTCTTTCTTACAGATTGTATTTTTCTGTAGCTATTTTTAACTGATGCTTTCCACTCATTTCTTGCATTTCTCAAGGCATATCAGACGCTTGCAGAATTTACTTATGACATGCTTCATCTCACTGATTAAAGTGTTCTCAAAAATCCAGCTCTACTTCCTTTCACCTCACACTTTTTCTCTTGATTTTACTTCTGCAAGTGGCATTGCTTACTTCAGCTAATGTGAAGAAAAGCAGCTCTTCAAGTCTTAATTTAAAAAGAATCAAAACCAATTCTTTGTCTTGTGATTTTAATACGGATAATTTTTTGTTAATATGGTTAGTTTTTTGTTTGAGAAAGTTGAAAGAACATGAGAACATCCATTGGGTTTTATGTTTTCTTCAATATGGCTAATTAGTACATAGAATATAACTTTCAGATAGAACAGCTGCCTGAATATGTGCAACTATAAAAGTAGGTGTAGCTACCTTATTAATTAGACAATGACTGCTATTTAATAGTCTTTTGGGGTGGAGAAGACTCTTAGTTAGACATCATGCAGCACAGTGGGGGCTCCTTAGTGACTGCTGTTCTCAGAAGCTGCTGTTAATAAAAAGGAAAGCAAAATTTGCTAGGAAAGAACATAATCCCCACAGAGGCTGTATGTAAGTAATTTGTTATAATTACAAAGGTTAGTTTTATCTTTTGCTCAATCTGTGGGGTGGGAGAAAAAAGAAAAGCAAAAAATTCCCAGAATACTCAGAATACTGGATTCATTAGCTGCCTGAAGTCTTAGATTATTTCACTAACAGTGTGTTTAATCAGAAAAAATAAAACCTCTTCCATTGTACATTTTATCCATAATTGCAACGTTTGTCCTTGGTAAAAACGTTATTTCTCACTATTCAAAATATCAACATAAATTAGAGCCAACCACTTAAAATTACTGTTCCATTACCTCAGTTTGAGAACACAGCCCAAAACGCATCTACTTACAATTTCTTAATGTGTCGGGCTTGGGACACGAAACAGTAAAACTACAAGGAGTGTTTTACCCATTAAGTGTTTCACCATAAAGCAGTTCTTGCTGGGTAAATTGTAACCTGAAGCACCAGAGGGTTCAATGCATCCTGCAAAGTGCCAACTCTTTGAGGCAGAGCAGCACAAGAGAGCGAAAACCTCTCGCACGATCCCACATCCGCGGCGGTCCCGCGCATCCCGGGAGGGACATTCCGGCAGGGGTCCCACTTCGTTCCCCCCGCCCGAGGAACTACCAAGCCCTGGGAAGGGAGAGAAGCCATAGCGATAGGCATTCCCAACCGCTCCCCAGGGCGCATCAGACCTCCCTGCATGGCCAAGAGACGGGAAAAGGGTGATTTTGTGGGATCTTAAAGTAGAAGCGCCTCTGCCGCCGGCAGTCTTGCCAGCATCTCCGTACTGACAAAAAACTTTGCAGGTTATCCCGGCAAAAAACGGCGTAGCGCCTGCCATGCCTTTTGCTCTGAATCTAAGGGCGCCCTTCCAGAAGCCAGGGAGATGCCAGCTAGCATCTAGAGGGAAAGCGAGAGAGGGACGGGGACCGTCCCCCCGCAGCTCAGCGCGGGAGGAGCGAGAGGCGCCGCGGGGCGCTCGCCCTTCCCCGTGCCCTCCCATTCCCTCCGTTCCTCCCCGCGGGCCGTCGCTCGGCAGCCAGCGGAGCGCCCCGACAGCCGCCCGGCCCTCGGCCCCGCTCCCGGGACACTCACCGGCCGCGGGCGCCGGCTCCACCGCCAGCAGGGAGAGCCGCTTCCAGCGGGACCCGCCGCAGGTGAAGATGACGGCGCGGATGAACTCGCGGCCGCACAGCTTCACGCCGTAGCCGTCCCCCTCGCCCGCGGGCTGCGCGGCGCCGGGATGCCCGGGCGGTGCGGCGCACAGCAGTGCTACCGCGGCGCACAGCAGTCGCAGCTTGGCCATCCCCATGGCGCCGTCCCCGTCCCGCGGGCGCGTTCCCAGCAGACCCGACGGCCGCCACAACGCCCCCGACCGCGGCGTCCAGCCCAGCCCCGCCACTGCCCGCCGCCGCCTTTTATGAGCTGCGAGCGCCGCTGAGTCACCGCCCCGGCCCCGGCCCCGGGCCCCCTCCCCTTCCCCGGTACCGCCGCTGTCGTCTGTCGCCGGGCGGTCCCTGTGCCTGAAACAGGCGTCGAGGAGCCCTCGGGCAGCGCTGCCCCCACTCCGCCCTTGCGCGCTGTCGCGGCTCTTCACGCTGCCGGGAAAGTGCACCTCACCTTCGGCCGCCGTCCCCGGGCACCCAGCCCCCCACTTAGCCGGACACACGCTCCTTTTCCTGCGCCGGCTCTGCGCCTCGGCTTTTCCTGGTTGTGGCCAGGTATCAGTGCCGATGCCCTTTCGAATGGCTTTGAAAATGTGAAAAGCTTAATCCTGACTGTTATTTCCCTTGCAGGTCTAGAGTCTCCATAACTATGTCCTAAAAATGCTGGCTGATATGAAAAGACAGAAACAAGTGAAAGAAATGCACTTTCATAGAAGTACTTCAGCTGTGGATACTTGAAGGGGGATTTCAAAGCCTGGATTCCTCTCAGGCTTGCTATAGCTGGAGGCCTGAGTTCCGTGGCAGCCACAGACATCCAAGTGTCAGAGATGCTGTGGCTCCAGCATGGACATCCTAGGGATGCAGAGCTCCACAGCTGTGTGTCTCACCAGCAGGCCCCAGCAGGCTCTTGCTGACAAGGGGGGTGGTCTTTCGACTTCAGGACTGCAGACTATGGAACTATGCACTCTGTGAAAGAAAACTTTACTTCTGGATTTGTTTATTGGTTTTGGTTTCTTCTCCAGCACAATAGGACAAGAAGTGGCTGCTGTCACCTTTCATAAAAAGTGATACTGTGGAGAACCAGAAGAGTTCATCTCCCTTAAAATACTTTGAACCTGTCGTTTTGCATGACAGCTACACTTTCAATCCCTTGAGTATTTTTGGCATACTAAAAAGACCCTCAAAATTCAATCTAGAAGGAAAGCACAGAGAAAATGTACCTCTACAGACTAGTGTACACAGGTGAATGATTCGCTTGTGCTGGTGGAGAAGTCATAGACTCCAGTCACCTCTTCAAGGAGGACTTGGGTGTTTTACGCTGAACTGGATCTTGTGGAGGGCTAAAATAGTGAGCAGCTAGCAAAGTCATTGTGCTTTAACCCCAGCAAGTCACCAAGTCCCACACAGCCACTTGCTCATTCCCCCATTAGTATGACTAGAGAGAGACTCAGAAGAGTAAAAGTGAGAAATGTCATGGTTTGAGATAAGGGCAGTTTAATAGGGAGGGCAAAAGCTGCACACAAGCAAAACAAAACAAGGAATTGATTCAGTGCTTCCCATGGGCAGGGGGGTGTTCATCCATCTTGGGAAGACAAACATCATCACTCCAAACAAACCCTCCTTACTTCTTCTTCCTTCTTTCCCCCACATTATATATCAACATGATATCCCTTTTGTTATTTTGGGTCACCTGCCCTGGCTGTGTCTCCTCCAAGCACCCTCATACCCCTCGCCAGCACGGCAGCATGAAAAGCAGGAAAGGCCTTGGGTCTGTGTAAGCACTGCTCAGCAACAACAAACACATCTCTCTATTATCAACCCTGTGTTCAGCACAAATCCAAACCACAGCCCAATAGCAGCCATTGTGAAGGAAATTAACTCTACCCAGTCAAAACCAGGACACTTGTCTGTATTTCCTTTTTGGTCCAGTCTTAAGTGTTTTAGATAGTGGTACCTCTTCAACAGTACGCATCCTCATCCAGGATGTTGATAGGATGCAATCTGCAGAAGTGGAAGCTGCTAATCCAAAATTCCTAAAGAATAAAACCTTGATCTGTTTCTGTCTCAGCTGAAGTCTTACCTACTGTAGTGTTACAGACAGAAGTTGAGCAGGGGTAATCACAACTTGCATTTTGAGAGAACAGCAACATCGATTTTGTTGTTTTGTGGACTTTTGCTGAAAATACCATCCCATCAGGGGGACTTCTGCATGGACTGTAAGTAGTCTTCTAGACAAGAGATTTGTTTTTGGTGACTGGAAAGCTGTAGTAATGTGAAAAAGCACTACCAGGACATGGCAAGGACGAAGCTACCTCCTGAGTCAGGCAGTGACTGACCAGATGACTCACTTGGTTTGTAAATTAATTTAATTAATTTTATACCCTACTTTTATCCCATGCCCAGTATTTTTTTCCAGTCTTTAAAAGTCAGATATCTCAGACATTTTACCAGGGAATTTTAAGAGAGGTCCCCAGATAGCAGGGTGGTTTTTCAGTCTGGCTGGAAAACTCCTGCCTCTCTACATGCTTCAGTTTCAAATTTAACTGGATCCTCAGTTACTGTGGCACCCCGTCTAACTCCTCCTAAGCAAAGGCAGACATTATGATGGCCACCTTTAGAGGTTTTCTTGTAGGAACACCACTTTTGCAACTGTCTGAAGTGCATAACCCCCAACAACTGCTGCTAAATACAAGCACTTGAGAGACGGGAAAACAAGTAGTTTTTCTCTGACCTCACCTCCTTCTTCACCAGGGCAACTGAATGTGAAAGACAGTACTTTCCATGCTTTCTGTTGAGCTTGTTGGTACGTGATAGAGCACAAGTTGTCAAAGAGACCTTGGAGGGAACACCTTTTCAAGGCACTCCTAACTCCTCAGGGGAATGCACTGCAGCCCTCTTCATCACCCTTCTTGTAGAAAAGCATAGACTGTGACTGCTCTCTCCCAGGATTAAAGACCAGCAACAACAGGCAGTGAGTTAATGAGTTTTATTAAGGATCATATTCGAATGAGCTGACAGTAGCTTGGCATTGCTCGGTCAATATGTTACTATGCTTAATGCAGTTTGCTCACGCATTGCTCCTATTTTTCCTCCGGCCATATTTTAGTAGCAATGCCTTTGCATCTAAGGCTTTCAACTCCATCTACCGTGATTTGAATAGTAGGTTATACAGGAACTTACTCCGTTTGTCATAGAACTTCAAATCATACAGGATTTTACATAGAAAGCTTAACTGGCAATCCCTCTGCCATGGAATTAAATGAGGTTTGTTTATCTGTTTGTCATAGCTAGAAAAACTTCTATTCAAAACATAACATGCAGAAGAAGAAAAATAACTTAAATATAAGAAATCTGAAGTAACTATATAATTTCTTATTGTTTGTTTTATAAAGAAGAAAAGACAGGAGCAAAGAAACGAATGTCCATTCATGATCTGTAGGATGTTCCCAGGCAAATACATCCAGTGTACTGCCTCAGTGCAAGCATTTTGTGTCTTTTAATTCCCTAAAACAAGGTCATTTACTCTCCTTGCAGTAAGTTACGAATCTGTTGGGCAATAGCAAAGTTTATAGAAGGTAAAGGAGGTTTCACAAAAACTGGTGGCTAAATGAAAAAATATCCTTTAACAATACCTACATAGCCTTGAATATCTTGAATTAAAGTCTTATTCCCAAGTTAAAGGTCAGACAATTTACATAGAAAATCAGCAGCAGGACAAAAATTTACTGATTTCATTAGACTTTTTCCAGAGTCTTCACTTCAAATTCATGCAATTCTCTGCTGCAAGGACATCTCAGTTTTTGAAAGCTGTCTAAACATTAATTTAAAATATTTCTTAAGTTTGCTTAGTACCAAACAGGATTCTGCAAGAAATGGGAAATACCACTGCATCCATGTGACCAAGTACCAGCATTACCCAGCTATCCTTCATCAGAGGGTTGTGTGGTTTAGAAAGTAGCTTGATCTTAAGAAAGTTCATAATTAAAAAATTAAGAAATTCATGCATTTTTGCATAATGAAGTCCAAAGCTGATTAAGTAAATAATAATGCAGAAACTATCTTGATTGTATATGTCCACATAAGTGCTTTCCCCTTCTACTTTTAAAAGCAGTGATGTGCAGTTAGTCATAAAATAACTTGTAAGCATTTAGGAAGGGGCTGTGATCTTCAGCTTTCATAAGGAAGGGGCCCAAACCAGACTCCCCAAAGTGACTTTGCTTGTTTCTCCTCAATACTTATGTAGTCTATCACAACCAGATAAATCAGAGGAGTAAGGGAGAGGCACTTGTGCCTCGCAGGTGGCCTGAACTTTCTTGGGTTCTGTAAATGAGACATACCCACAATTAGAACAGAAAGTGCTTAATTTTGACATCCTAATCATGACTGACTTCTCACTTCTCTGGAATAATCCTGCTCCAAATGATACTGCTTCAGGATATATGGCTATCAGACATTAAACCAGAAAAACCCAACAGGATTAAGGTGGTAAGAAGTAGTACCTTCAGGCCAGAGCAGGTTCTCCCTGGAGATGCTCTGCTTTCTTCCCACAGTGATTCATGGAAACAAAGACAGTAGCTGTGATATATTAAAGTAAGTCTAACAGCTGAGGCCAGCTGAGCACAAATGACAGAAATGTGCAGGATGTTTTAGGTGTTTTATTTATTTATTTATATTTATTTATTTATTTATTTCTATAACAAATATGATGATTATGGACAACTTGTGCAATAAACATCTATTTCTCTGAAGAACACCTTGTCACCAATAAGCCCCTGCTTTCTTTCACTGTCCTCTGAAAGAACTGATACCATTCAATTACTCTGCAGCTGTTACTAGACAGATATGACTGCGCATGGCACATGCAAGCATTTTGATTAATACACTGGTTGTAAAATAACTAACCCTGCAACAACGAATGAGTATCTTCAAAACCAGAGCATGCATTTTACAAGAAAAATAGTAAAGCTAACAGTAAAAAATAAGGGCAATAAAGGTGACTAACCCTTAACTCCTTGATGATCTTTACCACATTCTATGTAGCCCGTTTAAATCCATTTCTGGGTTAGCCTGTATTGCTTAGAGCCTTTTCCTTAATAAATTTGGTAAATTTCACTGATACGGTGTAATATTGCATTAATAAATTGTAATATTTCTGTCACTTTTTAGTGTGGAGTCTTGAAATAGATTAACACTATTGATCTAAGTTCAAACTTTGGGAGAAAAAAATCACATTTAGCTTGGATGGAGTAATAAAAAGCCACCCTATTATCCCCTAAAACTGGTATCTGGATCATTATTTTGCTCCCTTTAACACTGGCTTTTGATCCAACACCATAGCCAGGAATATGTCACAAAGATAGAGATATTCATTCCTAACTCACAGTGGATATGATTTGGGTATTCCTAATTTTCTAAGATTTATAAGTAAAACTGAGGTATGGGCTGTTAAAACTGTTCTCTTGTGAAAATGTCTTTCATAGGATTAAAAGGAGGGCTAAATGGCACAGATGAAGACGTACAAATACCAAAAAAAGCTGGTTCAATTTTCTTTTTTGGAAGAAAGAGTATCAATAGATGTCAGATATCAAAACAAAGAAGACTGTTACCAACTTCTTCAAAATTAAAGCAAGGTGGACTTGAGACCTTGGAGGAAACATAGCAAATGCTCTGTTACTCAAAGCAAAGCAAGAAAGTGGAGTACTTACGTTCTAGAAGTAGTACATAATACATCAGCAGGTGGTGAGGGATCATATTACAGGACAGGCAAGAACGTGAGGTAGTCTTGAGCTGCATTTTGTGAGCTCACAAAACATGTATAGCACCATGGGCTGAGCTGAGCATTGCCACCCAAGAAATTTTCGCTGCCTAAAATTTTAAACAGCCCAAGTGTAGACCAAGCTATTCCAATCAAACAAGCTATTATATCCCATTTTATTACACTGCCTGTTAAAACAGATCACATTTGAGATCAGTTACAGACTGTATGCATTGTTAACGTGCAGATGACAGGAACTAATTACAGAAGTGACTAAACACAGAAGTCAATGCACTTTCAGAAGTCAAACTGTGGAAATTGTGCTATTAATTTCTTCTATATTGAAAAGCTTTTGTTTCATTACATATCTACATGTCTTATTGTAACAATATTCTACTTTTAGTTAAGTAGTCTTCAAAATCATATTTGGGGCATTATCTCCAGCTGGAATTTAATTTTTAAGTCAACGAATTGTCAATACAGACTCAGGCTTAATTCATTTTTGGATGCTTTTTGAGTATTTGTTTTTTATTCTGCAATTAGATTAATGCTAGAAGAATCTCCATCCAAAATACAAAATAATGTGTTTCTAAACAAGATTTCCAATATAGAAAGATGCATTTTTTTCCAAGTGTGACATCAGAACTCTAAAGTATACTAAAACTATATTCTCAGTATGCACCATGCTAAAGTAAAGGCATGCAAAAAATCCCTCAGTTTTTCAGTACTTTTGAGGCCACTTGGATCTACTCATTACAGAAACATACATTAATAATTTTGGTTGCTGTTAGCCTCAGTTAATATTCATCTTAGTAGTGAAACTCTGATTTCATGTAAACAAATTACCCTGAGTTTCAGAATGTCAAACAAGCATGAAAAAGATTCAGGAAATAGCTACATAATTTGTTTTCTCTTTTTCAGAAACTATCTCTGCTCATACTTTAACACAGTTTTCCCTAAGAGTAAAACACACAGTTAGCAAGTAATGTGTTTACTTCTGAACCTACTTCTGATAAAAGCTGTTTATTGCAGAATTTGAAGCAGAGATGGTGAGTTCACTGCCTAAAGAACAGCAAATAAAAAGTGCCTTATTTTTCAAAAAAATTGACTGCCTGCTCCTGACTTCAAATTGAGCTGTGTATCCTGACATATATTTGAAAATTATGACCATATTTACACAAACTTATAACAGCCATTTAACTTATCTTGTTGATTATACTGAGTTTGGTCAGTACCAGACATTTTTACTACAGTTGAAAGTTATTTTCAGACTCTGAATAGACAATGGAAATTCAGTATTTCATAACAAACAAGAAAAATACATTACAGCAACAATGAACATTTTGAAGAGATACATATACTATGATAACGATTGCTTTAGAAAGTACTGTTTTTTAAAAATTAATTAAATTTTGATTTTATAAAGGCTCATAACATCTTAATTTTTTTATTATTTGTTTATGTCCTAATGGAGCATTACTATCACATCTCACATATATAGCTTTAATACCATCTTTCTATTTTTCTCTGAAGAATTTGCTCTGAGATATTCTGATTTTCTCCAAATCTTCAAATGTGAGAGGTCCTTTTGGCAATTCTAGCAAAGAGCTCTGTGCGTCAAGTATGTTCTCTGCTTCACCTTAAAAAAAGAAAAAAAAGAAAAAAAAAAGTCAATTTCCCCAGCCTTACAGTTATAAAGCAAAGGAAGGAAAAAAACCAACTTAAGAAACTGTTTGCCATTCTTGTTTGGACCACAATAACAAAATAGCAAGCCAATAGTTATATATTGTACAAGCAAGCTGGTATCAATAAAACAGTAAAGTTGTCTCTAAGGAATTTTGGACTGGTGGGATAATTAGGAATCTGAGAAGAAAGTGGATCAGACAGACACATAAAGATGTACATAAGCTTTAATAAGTAATCCTGTGCACAGTATCACAGATGTACCATATTTGGGCACAACTTTTCTTCTTGCCTCAGGACTAGCCTAAAAGATATCAGAATGTGGGCAGCACAGGAATTTAAGCATTGGTCAAAGCACACTGCTCACAAAAAGATTTTCTCAGACAGTCACCTAAACATGAAGCATAGCAGGGATAAGCTGTAGAGTGCAGAATGCTCTGGGTAAGGCTGGAATGAAAACATCTAGGACAAATAATCCAAAAAACAAAGATACAGACTGAACATCATACACCGGTTGTGGTAGTCTGATTGTGATATAAGAAGTGATGAAGACTGGGCAAAAAATGCATTTGTTTTGGCTGACGGCATTTGCAACAGTGCCAACAATCTTGTTTACCCTTGCTTTAAGTCCCAGCTTCATGATGGTTACAGCAGGAGTTTGAAACTGTATTTATGTGCAATAAGCCTGACAGAATATTGCAATACAGACAAGGTTATGGCCATTCTGTAAAACAGGTCTGAGTGCAGAAATCTCCCAACTCTTATTTTTATTGTACAATACCTGGGACCTTCAATAACATTCAACATTAGTTACCACTTCCACAATGTCAGTCATTTGCACACAGCATGTGATAATGAAATAGCAAGAGATCTTGGGTGACAGATGCAGACAGGCAAATCTCTATGCCTGTCACTCACATGTACTAGAGCACATTGCTCATCACCATCCTTCTCACACCGCTCAGGACACAAGGACTAAACTACCCAAATCTTGGAAAAGGTAGCCAGCATTGCTTAGCAGAGCAGTTCTGTGCAATTAGAGGCTGGCCACATAATCCCTACCCTCCTCTAATAATTTGTCCAAAAAACACCAGCAGTGTGTGCCTGGGCAGGGAGGAAAAGCAAAACACAAGGCCAAGAACAGAGATAGCAGGTCCCTGACTGATTCTTTGTGTCCTCAGAGGTTCAGAAGAGATAGTGAACTTGAGGGCTGTTCTGTAACCCTGACATCCTCAAAAGATTACATTCTGATACATGGTCCTGGCAATTTTTCAATAGCACAAGCAGAAGTCAAAAGGTGTTTCCCCCTATGTCCTCAGTTTTGGTTTTTAACTAGCCCACTATAAAGCAGGAAAATATACCCCTCCTATTTCAATGTGGAAGAACACTAAAGTAACGAGATAATTTTTGGACAAGCAGGCTAAAGACAGAAGAAAAAAATAACTGTAAAAAAGATCAGAGACAAAATGCCTGATGAAAGACAAACAAAGAAACCTTTTGGGGGTATAAAACAATTCCAAAGGATGAAGGACAGCAGATGCAGACTTGTGTGATCAATGTAGTTCAGATATAGGGCTCACTGTGCAGCACAGAAATAATTGCAGATTAGTTTAGGAGACAGAATTGGCTATGAGGCTGAAGATACGTATACCCTGGAGGAAAGAGACCAGTTAGAGAAAGAACAGTAAAGGGAGTGGTGTATACATCCATTATTACACCAGAGAGATGAAGCATGGCATGCACCAAGAGAATAAACAAGCAGAGAAGTGGTTAAGAAGGCGTGGGAGTGAACACAGGGATCAGCCAAGTACTGAGAACAAGCATTGTGACTGCAGGTCAATTATGTCATAAAACCTTCTCTTCAACTATCCAATTTTAATCTTAAAATAAAAATGAACTCCTGAACCTGATTTCCAGACCAGATTCATTCAGGCTAGTCCACTTCCTTTTAATCTAGTGCTGATATTGGTAATTAGTTTAATTTCCTTCTCTTACTTTCCTTTTCCTATCCTGTAAGTAGGATCTATAAACCCAAATCTCTCATGTCTTTTTACAAAGCTAAACAAACTAATCATTTTTTTTCCTCCTGCAAGGTAGCTTGTCATTCCCTAATAGTTTTAGCTCTTTAGTATAATTTCAGGTTCCCTTTACAGAGGTGATCTAAATTACATGTAAATTTCCACAGGAGGTATCATTTTCCTGCACCTTCCCATCTGTACTCTGTTTGTACTAAGGTTGTGAAATATGTATCCCTGGAGATATTCAAAAGCTTTTTGGACATTTTTTGGGGCTGTTGGCCATAGATGATCTTGCCTGAGCAGGTGGTTTGGACCAGACAATCTCCAGAGGTTCCTTCCAATCTCAATCATTCTCTGATACTAGGAAACTTCACTTTATATTTCTAGACCTTACTTGACTCTCAATTTGATCACACAATTGGATTATACCAATTCTGTGATCATCAACACATTCAAGTCTTCCCTTTTTCTACCATTTCCATCTGGTGAGCTCTGATGGTACAAATCTCTATTAGTCCCTAGTTTCTTGCTGAGTTTATCAAGTTGAATCCTATTTTACTGTCTCATTTCCTCAGACCATCAGTTCTTCTTCCACTATTTTCTTCTCTGTTGATGAAATTAATCGTTTGTCACCCAAAGATTTGATTAGTATAACCATCTCATAATTTTAAATATAAAACAAAAGATCCAGACCAAATCTTGAGGAATATTGTTAACAACCCTGCTAAAGGCTAACCTTCCTTTTTAAACACAAAATTTGACATAATTTTTTTACTCCTATGCTTACCTGTCTGCTAATTTCCACATCTTTCACACTAACTTAACCTTTATGTAATATCACACCAAATGCTCTCATGAGTTTATCGTGAATCTACCACATTTCTTTTGGGGAAAAAACCCCATTTGCCTGGAAAAGGCAGAGTTAGTTTGCCATAATTAATTTTATTTTCTATTTGGTGCCACAGTTTCTTTTCCCCAAAACATTTTCACAAGACTTGCATACTGCTGAAGTTCTAGTGGATCTGAAGTGACGAAGATGACTTTTTTTATTTGGAAAGTAACAGGATACAACATTGCCTCTCTTCAAACTCTAGAGGACCATATGGTACACAGTAAACACATGACATACAAATCCTAAATTCTAGCTGCTCATTCTGCACTCTATATACTAATCTCCTTTTTAACACTGTGATTTCCAAGAACTACCCAGTGTTTCTTCTCTATGCTTAAGTGACTGTTCATATTAAAATCCAAAGTAATTTATTTAATGGGGCTGAGGACATGTTCACAGCTATCCATTCTTGCATCACCTAAATATATTTGTACCTGCATGCAGCAGGAACTCTCACAGATTTTGTCTAATTAACCTACCATTATTTTCAATGAAGCACACAGCTAGGAAACCTGAGTGTTAGACCTGGAGGGTAAAGACCAAGAGCTGGAACAGATTTTTATTTTGTTTCAGTATGATTGTGTCAGTAGCAGACAAGACAATCAAGTTAATTAATAAAATTATTTGTGAAGGTGAGAAGCCATCGCCCCATGCTGTCTTCACTTACAGTTAACACTCACTGAGCATGTCTCCTTCCGTAGGAACCAGAGTTAACATAAATGCGCCTCCATAAACCCCAATGCCCACCATTTAATCAGATATAAAAGGGACAGCTATGAGGCAAGACCCTCCTTTCTGGGACTCACCTTTCTGCAGGATGCTGCAGCAAGATGATCAGCGGATGACTGTGTTTGGTCAGGTGTAAGGTCTAAGGTCTTGAAGGTGTAAGGACATGAATCATGTCTATATTCCATTAACTGTTTTTATAATCCCTAACCCTTTCCCAAAAAACAGCATTGGAGTGGAATATGGAAGGAAATCACTAGATCCATCATTTCTCCCAAATATGCAATGTTTACATCACCTGTATTTACAACTTCAGCATTCAAATATTTTTGAAACAAGGAGAACACAACCACCCGTCTCAACTGAAAAGAAATGCTGTAAAAGTAGAGTGAGTACTCTTGACTAAAAAAATATCTAATTTTAACAGAGAAGAAAATAAAGAGAGGGAATATTTTTGTCAAGAAAAAGAAAAAAAAGAAATCTATTACAAATTTTCTTCCAGCCATTTAAAAAAGCTTGTGTGAACAGGACAGACTTCCATACCTTTGATCCTTTGCAACAGTGTACCATAGCCCATATCATATTGATAGGCAAATACAAAGCTTAAGGGAAGTATTGGCAGTAAAACTCCTGGGTTCTTCCTTTTAATTGCTCTGTGTAAGGAAAAAAAAAAAAGAAAAATATTATTTAGGATATTCAGCACATCAGCACTGTCAAGTCAGGTTAACCTTGACTGTCTGGGACTTGTATCCTCCTACAACCTCTAAGCAAAGAAGAAGTCTTAATTTCTTCAGCAACATTTGTCTTCTGGTTGCCTTCTTGTTCAACCCAAGGGTATTTAAAAAATGCTTATAGTGAGTTTTGCATATATCTAACAAATAAGGGATTATCTAACTCATGTAGCATGTGCAGATACATATACCCAGCCACTTGCAACATGGAACAATGTAGATTCTCTGCTCATTTCCAAATTAATCTGGAGTCTACAAAGAACATGTAAAGCACAAGGTGCATTTAGTCTTCACTATGTACACAAAATGACAAATATTGCCTACATTTCTTCTAATCATGTTATAGCACAAGGAAAACACTTTTTCAAACAAAAGTACTGTAGGGCAAGTTCCTCCCTATGCAATAGAGCTTTATTAGCCAGGTTTCTTTTTCCCTTGGGTCAGTTGATTCAGATTGAAGTGAGTAGACTTCAGAATACATCCACTTGTTCACTGCACTAAAAAAATCCAGATAGAGGATATGCAACTCATTAATAGCTCATTAAATCACACTACAGACAAGAAAATAGCATGGCTTTAAAATATTCTCTCCTCTTCCAAACACAACTTTTAGTTTACACTGGACTTTTGCTACTTCAGATATGTAATTTTATTGTCAGCTCATGTTTCTGCTTTTAAATAAATCTGCAATACAGACATAACCAAAATACATCCAAAAGCAGACAGAATTCAGAGTTCCTTTGCCATTTGATCAACCCCTGAGTAGTTACTGGATAAAAAAAAAAACACTAGTTGTAATGCAAAGTGGAAGATATAGCAAACCAGAAATGAATCATTTAATATATTAATATTTTCTGTTAGGAAATAAACTTCATACCCAGTTGTTAAAGCTACAGCAGCAAGTCCAAAAAATGTCCCAAAATATTTGAGAAATTCCCGTGTCCAAGCAATCTGCATGGCTGTTTGTCTCTCTCTCATCAGGTTCTGCAGTACTAGTTGCCTTTCCAGCTAAAGAAGAGAGAGAGATTAAACAAAGTTAAGTCATCCATTTATTTTAAAGATTGATGCAATCTCTCACAGGTCTATAAATCCAAAACACTAAGAAGACAATCATTCATAGCTTTTGATAGAGAATGATCTTCTTCAGTAATAGTTTATAGCAAGAAAGCACTAAGGTCAATTAGCAAATGATTTTATGCAGAATCTTTCTGATGCTCTTGTCGAGGCCAAGACAACCAAAATATCAGTGTTAGGTTTCGAGAGCTCCCCACGTCTCAGCAGGACTCTCTAGATTCAGATTCTCTGTCCTTTGTATTTCCACAGTGACACATAGAGTACCTGCTTTCCCAATTAATTCTGCTTAATTTTAATTTAGTTGTAGTAATTTTAGAGTCAATCTTGATACCTCTTTGCCCTTTGAGGATTTCTCTTCCTCATGATGCATAATAAAGCTAGTAAGTCTTTTGCAACATCACAGTTTACAAATACAGAAAAATACTGAAGATAACAGATCTTTTATAGGTTCTGGAATATATATATCAAAAGCACACAAGGAAATACTTCTATTACTAAAACTAGAAACAGTAATGCAAAAAGTACAATCTAGTCAATATATTCACATGTCCAAGTAGAACTTTCCATGGTACATAAGAACAGAACAGTCTCAGCTGTACAGAACACAAAAAAGAAGACTGGTATTTCCTTCTTAGTGTGATCCAGAAAATAGGAATTGTGCCAAAAATAAGCAATCTGAAACAAGAGTAGAGAAGTTAGTTAACACAATAAGAAGTCTGCTTCTTCACAGTAATGTTTATAACTCATCTTCCGGGAAAAAAAATCCCAGAGTACCTGGGTTTGTGTGTCTAGGCTAGCTAACCGAGTTGGATGAGAAGTTCAACAAGGTAAGGAAACAGAATAACAGCTGCCAACAAAAGTGTATTGTAGGGAAGAAAGAACAAAGAGTGAATTCAGAAAGTTCTCTTCTAATGAATCTCTAAAAGTAATTAAATATGTTTTTTTCTCCTGCTTTCTAATTCAAGAATAATTTAAAGGATATGCAATTACTTAAGGTTTCCACCCATTTATTCATCTCCATTATTATTGATTTAGCCTGAACAGAACAATTTCTGTTAAATTGTTACTAATTATTTATTCCAATTATATTGATCTTGCTATCTTATTTACAAGTTCATTCAGTACCTAGATAGGTAGAAATAATTTTGAGACAGCATAATGAAAAAAGGACAGATCTAATTAGATATAATTGTACACAGTAGGAAAAACAACATTCACTGTAGTCTCACAGTACTATTTCATCTGTTTCTCTTTCCTCAAGACTTACATTGCAATTGTTGTTCTCACAAAAAATATCAACAGGCTTTATCTTTCTGATAGCCATAATTTTCAGATTGCTTTGTTGGTTTTTTTCTTCATAAGTAATTATATAATGGCTGAAAAACCACTTAATAAAATATCAAAATAATTAGATTTTATTTTGTCACTACAAGACAGTTGGAAATTCTAAAATAAACAAGTACGCTGCCCATTAATTAGACCCATTTTTGTCCCAAAGACCCTAAGCCTGGTAAATTGCTGAGGGCTGACGTGATAAGATAAAATAATGACATATAATATCCATTTAATGACATTATTTTCATCTTCAGTGTTATTATAGGTGTAGTTTCCACATATGTGAAAAGTATTAAGGGATCCTTTCTTTGCCTGTGAGCACAGACAAGGAGCCTATGCTTCCGAGATGCACAGTATTACCCTAAATGAGCTTCAATTTGAAGAAGCACATGGTAAGGAAGTGGGACAAGGACATGCTGATGAAATATAGGTCTTGCTAAAAGGAAACAACAGAGAAAAAGAAAAACAGACAGTTTAATATGTACAGTGTTTAGAAAGAAGTAAGCATGGCATAAAAAGAAAGCTGTAAGTTCAATCCTACTAAAGTAAACTAAAGGATCCTAACATGATTTCTCTAAAAAGAACCACACACCAAAAAAACCCCAATGAAAACCCCCCAACAAAAACCCTCTCATACATTATACTTTGACAGCTCTTTAAAACCCAAGTGTTGAAAGAAAAAGGTAAGTCACAAACAATAAAGTCAAACAAAAACCATGCTGCAGGAGACTACTGTCATATAAAATTCCAGAAAACCAAGGGTACTTTCATGTATATATACAAGTAGTTCATATAAATAACCTAGTATAAATGAAAAAAACCTTGTTTTCTATATTATAGACAGCAGCCAGATAACATAATCCAACATTTTTCATATTCTTTTCTAGCTAGATATTTTTTCTTTCACTTGAGAGAAACACCCCTCAACTTTCTGCATCCAAAATGAAACAGTGGATGAAACACATAGAAAAATGTTCATAATTCCTTTTGTTTGAGGAAACATCTTCCATGTAGATGCAAAATTTTACCTAGATGGAACATACATTGTATTTAAATTAATTTCTTTAAAAAAATATGTTGGAGGGAAGTTTTAGAACTATGAATCTTAAGATGAACATTCTGTGTGTACATGGTGAAATGTGACAGTCAAGAAACAAAAGTTTCAGAGGAATGCTAATACACAGAAGGCAGTAAAAAGTAGGTCTAGTGAAATTTGGCTAAAAGAATAGTTTAATTCTTACTATTACTGAAGTTTCATGATGTTAAAGTGAATAGTTTACAAGAACTATTTTGTCCATAAACCTACGATGTAGCATCAAGAAAGCCCTGAGATGAGTTTGGAGACGCTAAGTAATCTACACTACTGATGGAAAGGTTTGTTTTTAAAAAAATTTTTATTTAGTCATAATTTATACAGAGAAAACTTAGTAACAATACATGAATGTGTGCTCCAAAATCCCTTTGAACCTATGTAATTTTGTGCCAAACTCAGGATTACCTCTCTCAAATGACAGAAGTTACCTTTGTTCTCTACTCCTTTATTCTGAAAAAAAAAAATCTTCATTCACGCTTTCCATTTCCAAGATCAGTTTTGTCACTTGGGATAATTTCATCTTGCAAAACAAAAGACTTACAACAGGACTACAACAGGAATCTGAGTAAACAAGAGATCTGGTCTAAATGTTTTAAGTATTCCAAGGCAATTCCACACTGACTCCACTGGATTTCAAGCTCTCCTTAAGCAAAAGGAAAAACTGAGCAACCCACAATTGTGGGCTAAGCTGTCCTACTACATACTGTTTCATTGCACAACTTAAACTTACTGGAATAACTGTAGAAAACCATGGAGTACACCTGAGCTCTTCTCAAGGAGTTCAGCAGGGAACACCACTCTGGCATACTCTGACAAAGTAGACAAAAGGCAGGGTACCTGTGCCATCAAAGATTGTTTCAGCATGTCCAGACCTGACGTCTGATCAGTTAAATAGGTTTAAAAGCAATGTTTGACTCTAAAAGAACATATACATTTAAATCAATTTTGGATGCTCTCGGTCTCAAAATGAAACACCTACATGGGTGCTCAGGCAACTCCTCTGCACCCAGTCTTTCAAAAATTCAAACAATTCATGGGCAATATCCTTATGCTTATCTATTTAACATGCCAATCTTAAATGAACATCTTGAGCTCTGATAGTTTTGAATGACCAACCTATCGTGATATGCTGAATTTACACTGGCAAACAACTATTGGCAGATCTTAAGGCAAAACCAGTGCATTAAGACTGCATTGACCTTAAGCACATCTGGATTTGAAAACATATCCATATAGGAAAAGATTCAGGAGTCTACTGTGAAAGATGACTTGAAATTAGATGAAAGAAAACCAAATCATGTTTGACTGCAGTTCAGATCAATATCCCATTTTCAGCTGTTAATTTCCTAGTAATTGTGTCTTATTTTCCTCCACATGTGTTCTATTGAAAATGTCAGTCACACTGGGATAGTGAAAAACTTTTGATCTATTAACATGCAGATTTTTTTACAAAGGTCAAGTCCTTCTCTCTGAGGACTTCCTTTAGAATAATGTTTAAGATTACTTCCCTTACCCATTACGGCAAAGCAGAAGTAAGGATTAAGAACATTAGATATTCATTCTTACTGCAAAACAACTTCACCTGTAGAATTGTATAGGTAATAAGGCCAAAAAAAACCTATACCACTTAGACTTGGCAGAGGTGGGCTGGAGTTTATTTAGGAAAGTCTTACTGATAGAAGTTGATTGTTGAGGAAACAAGCCACAGGTGCACATCACACATATCAGGTGAACAACCACTCACCATCCAAGTGCCATGTCTTAGGGAATAAATTCCATTTCATTTTAAATACACAAACCACCCATCTATATAGCCATAAACACTTCAGTACGAATGATTTATATGACTATGCTTGTACTAAAAACTGCAGATAAAGGGTCTCAAGTGCAGATTTACAGATTTATCACAGGAGGAAGAGAGATGCTGTAATTTTCCTAGCCAGGTTCCTGTGCATAGCTCAAGAGAACTGAAGCTGTGATGGGGATGCATGGGTACACATCCAACCATGCTTTTCAATTACTTGTATCCTATAACAATCAAACCATGTTTTATAGACACAGTTAATACCATAATAATAATTTTTTTTAAGTGACAGTAGCAACTTCTATATTAGTAAGAAATATTGATTGCATAATTTCAAATATTAAGTATAATATTTCAAAATAAAATGGGTACTAGTAGCAAGTGACATTTTAAAATTTATAAAACTCTCAAGATGACCCAGTCAGAAATAACTTTCCCGTTTTTCTTTAAATACAGCTAGTAATTTCTCAACACTGTGTGAGAAACTGTAAGAGCTGACTGGGGTTTTGAAGTCTGCCACATACATACTGTTACAGTAAAAGGAAATCAATGTTACAAAATGAATCATGACAGATGAAGAGAAGTGAGGCGGAGAGGAAAAAGGTCAGTTACTGTGAAAGAGATAATGCTAATAAACTAGTCAGTGGTAAAGATCCTTATCATTTCTACTGATTATTCTTCAGACTGCCACAATGATGTCAAACCACATAAAAGAGCATTTATACCATCATTTCATTGATTAAAATCTAGTGGGAGAAAACTCTCATCCGAAATAATTTAATCAACTCTGACAACTTGCAAAAAAATAACTTTCTGGATTACAAGCCACATCTTCAGTGGACTAGAAATTTTTCATACTTCAGACCCTTAGCTTGTTTTTTCTCTTCCATGTTCAGATGTTGTAGATGGAACGGATGCCACTTTGGTTTTGTACCTCCAAATGGGATGGAATGTGGTATACAAATACTCAACAGAAATGAAAAGCAGAGCCAGTGCAAAATGCTCTCTTCCTCACTGTCCATGTGTATGAAATACAATTTCACTGGTGTATTTTGCTTGAGTGAAGATATATATTTGGGGAAAAAGACACAGCAACCACCCCCCAGTAAAGTGTCTATTTGCAGCCCAATATGCTTAATGGCTCTCCTGAGAGCTATTACGCTCTTTTACCCAACCTGCCTAAAATACTGGGCAGGACAAACACTCAGCTTGAGAGCAGTCATGACAGTAAACCTATAGAGAACTGTATTTCATGTCACTGTCATTAAGACATAATCGTACCGACAGCCTGGTAAACCGATATTCAGACAGGAAAGGAACTAACTACTTTATAATAGAAATAATCAGATAAACACCATCTCTGCTTAAGTTCTGAAACTCAGTATCTGAATCTAAGAAAAGTGAAACTTGAAGAAACTGTTAGAATACCCTTACACTCATGATAAAAGAGCCTCCAGTTTTGTCACATGTTAATACATCTGTTATAGGCCATGGCTACTCTGCCTATAATAGGTTATATTCACTTACAGTTTTTCAATGGTCGGACACTCTGAAAGTGTTCTTTCAAAAACAACTAACTTCTAACTTCTCAGCACTCAGAGCTGCAATGAAAAAGAAGGCTTAAGTTTTTTTTTAAAAGTGACAATCACACATAGAAAAACCTGTAAATCCCTTCCAAAATATGTATGAAAGATGGTGTGTAGATAGTACAGCTACATCTGGCACTTCATCAGCAGATGAAAAATTAAAGGCTCATGTGACTTACACTTGGTGTCATCCTTCCTAATCAATGGGTAAAATCAGAAGCTGCTGCAAATGGTTGTTTGGCAAAAAATAAATGGAAAATAGAATAGTGATACCTATGTTTAAACCACTGTGGTAAGCCACCACAGTGCAATACAGAGATGATAACTTAAAATAATCAGGCAGTGTCTGCTTGGTTCTATGACCAGAATGCACACAGACACGTCAGGAAATGGGTCTCTATATCAAACAGATAAAATAAATCAGACTTAGATGTTTTACCCTGCTGCTTCAAAGCTTGTTTGCAAATATTTTCCATATCAAGTATATAGAGCAATTAAAATTATTAGCATTGCAAGAAACTGCACACTTTAAAAAGAAAACTCAATTTTTAAAGCTTCCCAATGCAAAGATGGATTACAAATTGTTTACAAGCAAAGAACTATCATGAAAATGAAAGGGTGTCACAATATTAGCCACAAGCCAGAATGTAAACTGCAATGAAAAAAAAATCACACAGAATCACAGAATATTCTGAGTTGGAAGGGACCCATAAGGATTGACCCCCAACCCTTAAGTGAATGGTCTGTACAGGGATCAAGCCCATTAGCAATCAAGACATTAGCACCAAATCCTTTATATTCCTGTTCTCGTCAATAAATTACTGGAATTACATCCCATACAAAGAGAAAATAATATCAAAAGCCCTTAAATCCATGTGAGTTTTTGTGCTGTGCAAAGGAGAGACTCAAACCAATGGGCAAATCATGAAGGTAAAATTTCTTGGCAGTAATCCAGCACTCTTGTTTTTCTGCTGTGTGACCTATAGGGAACAAACACACAGCAGAGTGCAGAAGGGCATCACCACCTGCATTTGCTAATCTTATCTTCTAGAGTAAGTGAAGTTTTAAGGTACTGTAACCAGTGTTCAGAACTCTCAGAAGTTCTACACAAGCTCTGTAGAGACAAACCAAAGTCATAGAATAGACAATTATATAACTAGCAGGCATCAATCCTGTAGGAATAGCAAAACAAATCAAGAAGCGCAAAACAAAGAGTTAACATTACAATGTCAAGTAATTTCAAAACCTGACTAATAACTGAATAAGAACTTTTTTTTTTTTTCCAAACAACATTCAGGAAATACTGTTTCATAGAAAACAAGTAACAGAGCAAATTTCACTTCAGTGGACTTAGCAGAAGAAGACTAAAATGATAGGTTTGCTCTACTAAGAAGAAAGGAATTATGGAAAATTCTTAGTGTTAGAGGAGGCAGCTTCAGAAGGCATTTTTTCTTTGAAGTCAGTTAAATTCCTCCAACAAACTGAGACTAAACGCATAAGGGTAAGCTGGAGGTGGACCTCCAAGCAAGACAAAAGCTGCAAGCTGCGTTCACAACGATAGGTACTAGTCACAAATATTCCCCAGCAAAAAGACTGGTAGAACTGATTCAACTGAATAAATTTAATTAATATTTGTCTCAGTACTAGTGCAGCAACCAGTCTGTTTTACATCTTTTGCTGGCAGTCATTGCATGTTAGAAATAGCTATTAAAATCTGCTCTTTGCAAACCATTTCATTTATTTCTTTACAGTGATCAGGCAGAGTATACAATCTGTCAGCTCATACCAGCCAAGCTGGCTTTTTTCCTGCAAGACAGATGGTTCTAATCTTCCTCAGTACAGATATCATTTATCTTGTTCTGTTCCATTTGATGCACAGAAACTAATAAGGATATAGAATTCTTACCAGAGAGCATTTATTTCCCAGAATTAAGCCCAGATCACCTAAGGGGCAAAACAATTTTTGTAATGCTTCAAGACAAATGCATTAGTGATGTCATAAGCGCTACCAGCACCTTGTCAATAGAAAATAAATCCAGCTATTTCCCACCCCAGAGGGAAACAGATGGTAGTAATCTTGAAAGGCAAAGCTTGCTTACATTTTACCTTGTGAGAAAGAAAGGTAACAATTGTTTTCATTTTAATAGAACTTTTTTCAAAAAATCCTTTTCACTACATCTTGCTGAAAACTTTGGAGAGGAAAAGGTTAGGGTCTACAAAACCCTGAAGAAAATGACTCAGTGTCTGAGACATTAAGAAAAATTAAATTTTTCAGGTATCATCATAGTGGTGCTTGATCTTTTACTAACAAAGATAAGGTGACAAATCTGTAGATACTAAAAATGTCATCACACAAAGTTTTATTGGGTACAGGAAGGACTGCAGAAACCTGTGTCAGTACTTTCCTTTTTTATCAATGAAAGTGAAAAGGCAGGAAAAAAGTTTTCTTGCTCAGAAACTCACTGGCATTTTAACATTGGCCATTTTTCCTGCCAAGAGTCAAAACATAGCACACATATGCTTTTCAAGCACCACTTCATTTTAAGGTCAACTGACAAATAATTACAATATTTTGACTGAGCAACGGGTCAATTTGATTTATTAAGGAAAAAAACCCAACAGAACCCCAAAATTGTATTTGTAAATACAATAATCTTCAAACAAAAATGGGTCATCTCCCCTCTGCTCTTACTCATGTCTTCTCACACTCTCTTTTCTATTCCTACTTTTAGCTCATTACTAAAAAAGCATCCCAGGGTAAAAGACCAGGACAAGATACAGGTCCCTACCAAGAACAAACAATAAGCCTATGAGACACAGGGCCAGGAGTTGGACATGATGATCCTGATGGGTCCCTTTCACTCTGCATATTCTATGGCTCTATCAATTCCTTTTACCTGCTTAAGATGAAGTATTAAGAGGGAGCCTACCAGGTATCAAACGGACATTAATGTTTTGGTTTTCAAAAGTTTTGTTTTCTCCTTGTCCAATATCTGTTAACATTTTGCATTTGTCTTTAAGAAAGTGGTCTAATGTCTAGTTTCTAATACAACCCCTACTGACCTATACTGTAATAGCAACTTTACATTCTTAATATATTTTTAATTTTAAGGAATTTAAAACTAACCAAGGAGAGGAGGTCAGAGGAGACCTGTCTGATAAATAAATCAGGTTCTCTTCATCTCTCCCTCACAAAATTCTCAGTATCTGTAGTACAGGAAGTTCAGCAAAGTGCTAAGTGTAGGATCCAAGATTAAATTCAAATACGAAAAAAAAAACAACTTAAGGAAGGTATACATTTGTATAAAAAAACCTATCTTATTAAATACGCAGGTACAAATACTGCTTGTACTTTATCTATGCTAAATGTCTGATCTCATTTTTCACTTGAACATGGGTTCAAAATGCTTCAGCTGTCTCTTTTTCTATATATCCTGTCACATTACCATAGAACTTTCTTAATTAGAAGTTTCATAAGAAGTAAGAGCTTCAAAAACCACGAGAGGGTTACCTAGATTATCAGACAGTTTCCAATACAAAACAAACTTAAAACTCCTGCTGGAAGGTTTAAACTTATTTCTTACTGGGCATATACATAAATGTTATGATTTATTTGTACATTTTCAAATAGACATTGAGGTAAAAAGCAAACATGAATAATAAACAGTTGTATAACTGAAGTTACCACATCTTGTTTTGAGAAACATTGAGTGTTTGGAACAGAAATGTTGTAGTCTTTTCCTATCTCTTATAATATGTCTGACAATTTTTTCACTGCTATCATTTCTTTAATTCAGAAAAAAAAAATCAATATAATTTAGTCAAAAGACACAGTCAATAAGCATACAACAGGGTACTTCTATAGTTTCATTTCAGATTTAAGGACAAACTGTTGAACATGAAGAGAAAACTGCCTTGTTAGTTTCATTTATTGCCATTCAATCCAAACCTCTCAAGCCAGTGCAATCCTGGCAAGAAAGTAATGCAATCATGCTATGGTCTGCCTCTAACCAAGAGCTGACACTGTAGAGGGAAGAAAACATATGATATTAAGTTGCATTTATCTATGCTTTCAGTGAGTTTTTGATCGTTTTTTCCAAACACAGATACTTCTGTCATACACCTTTTGTAACACTAAATTACATTCTAATGATACTAATGTTTACACGTTAACATATATGATGAACATCCCAAAGCATTTTCTTAGGAAGCTGAGAGCTTCAGAGCCATTTGTGGATATGGAAAACATTCAACAGCTCTTTCACTTCAAGCTGATTTGTGAATGCATGTGACATAATTTGTGCATACAGTGTAAAATGCATACATCTTTCTCCATAGGCAAGAGCTGAAGAACAGATGAAAGCACAGAACACTTAAAAGCCATTTTCAGAAGTAATCTTATGATTTATTATTTGAATGAACTAAGTAAGATATTTTTTCTGCAAGAGACAAATATGTTTTTGGCATTTCCATGTCGTGTCAAAAGAAAATTTCACTTACAGAAAGAAATGCTGCATTATTTTTCATCTTTGCTTATTAAAATGCTTATTATTTTTCATCCCTTACTGCACTAGAGGATGAGTCTCTCTAGCAATATTTTATACTATCTGCCCACTTACTCCACAATTTTTACTAACTGAGGAAGAAATGCCTTTAGTTTTTATTTTCTTTATTACTTTGCATCACTGCCAAAACTTCAAAAGAAGTTGTTAAAACAAAGCAGAGAAACCCCCCCAAAAAAATAAAACAACCTGAAGGAGAAGGGAAAATAAGAAAAGGAGTATAAGAATATCCAGTTAGGTACAGAACTACAGAGGATTTTCCATACCACCACCTGGTCCTCATTAGAATACAATAATGGAGTCTTCTGATTGCTCAGAAAAACCCCAGATGATGCTGGGGACTCCAAGAGAAAGAAAAGATTTTAAAAAACAAGGCAAGATTTCATGGGTTTTCAGGAAAAAAAAGTACCTCCACTGCATTGTCCAAACAGAGAAGAATAACCCCTTATTTTTCCAGATTTACTTGATCTTGGCATTTTTTTAAAACCAAGGAATATAGAATGTTTTTCATGCCCACACAGGAAGCATACAGGGAGCAAGTCTATAAACTCTCAAAGACTAACTGCTATGAAACACATCTATGACTGTTTCCTGGCTATCCAATTTTACCTGGGGAGAAGAATGCACTTTAGAGTCTGACATAGTAAAATAGAGAGAGAGGAGGGACAGCAGCAGAATGGGAGTGAGACTATCCAGAGATTCATGTTGCAGAGAGGTTATAATAAAACACTTTTATTATTGGTAAATACAAGATCTGGCAGAAGTACATTATTTTTCTAGCCTGTTTATTTTCTTGCTAGTTAAGTGGCTCACATCAAAGATTAATCTGGAGGAATATATCTGACTCCAGAAAGCAATTATGCTTTCCGACTGAGAAAATTGTTTTTCTGTCTGATAAGAAATCCTCTAGCTGGGAAGAAAAACCCCAAAAGTCTACAAAAAACACCTCCAAATCACTCTGAACTCCAAACACAAAACAAGAGTAAAACAATTACACGCCCAAAGCACTAACTAGTCTCTTTTCTTTCCATCACTTTCAGTGATTCTTGGCTTCTCCTAACTTTTTCTTAAAAGTTACACTTTTCAGGAATTTCAGTCCTCCAGTCTTCCACTCTTATCAGTCTGATCTCAGCCTGAAAGACTGGCAGACCCAAGCTGCTGCAAGACTTTTTTAATGTGTTTTGCTTAAGTAATGGTTATAGCTTTTTACTGAAATTTCTGATTTTAACTGACTTACGTATGTGCTAATACTGGATACATAATGCTACATACAGTGTAGGGAAAATTTATCTGTTAAAGCAGCAATATATATTACAAAACTTTCAAAATACATAGGAGATTATATAATTTTTTTCCAGGCAAATTATTCCCACAAGAAAGATTTTTTTGCTTTTTTTTCCACAATCTGACAGGCAGGGCACACTGAGGCTTTAATCGTCAATTCCCTCCTCCATGCCTTGTGAGGTTATTTCTGTATCATTATCACTTACATACACCTGAAGCCTATCTGACAGCCATCAGTTAAAAGTTGGATGAAGTCACACCTTGTCTCAACAGATTGCTGCTGTGCATGTGGTGCTCAGCACAAGTGCAGACATCAAGCAGTGACTGCTCACAATGCTCAGTCCGGGAAAAAAGAGACATGAGGGAATCCTTCCTCACAGGATCCACAAATACAGTGGAGCCACAGTCTGTGCCTGCTTCCATGGGGGTCAGAGCATCATAAAATAACTTTGCTCAGACCTCAGCACAGGATCAGCTCAGAACAGGGTCAGCAATGTGATGAGACCAGGAGACCAGGCTGGTAAGGGCTTTATCCTGACAGGTCTTGAAAACCTCCAAGGATGGAAGCGTCACTGAGCCTCTGCTCCGCTGCTGGATTGGCCTGGCAGGGGAAAAGGTTTCTCCTTACACTCAGTCTGAACTGCTCCCCATATCCTGTTTCAGTGTATACCCACTAACTCTTGCCCTCCCTGGCTGCACTTTCTGGATTACCTACTCACGGCTGGTGGGGGGCTGCCCTTGGATCCTGCACCCCAGAAGGCATCCCATTCCAGGCTGAGTAAGTACAGCTCACTTGGCCTCCTTCCAAGAAATGCTCCAGCCCTTGGCCATCTTGAAGTTCTGCTGCAAAAGCTGCTCTTTTTCATCTACACTTTTCTTGCACTGGGGGAGAAGTGGGGGAAAAGTGGATACAGTATTTAAAGGCATTTAACAAAGCACTGAACAGAAGACAACAGTAACTTTTGTCAACCTACTGGCTTCACTGCTGCTTATAAAGCCCTCATTTTTCCTTTTGACTCTCTCTTTTGTCAGGGCACACTGCTGACTTACGCTCTAGTTGCTGTCTTCCAGTGCCCCCTGCATCTCTACAAAATCGCTGCCAGTTGTCAGCTCCCAGTGTGGACTGTGGCCAAGGACACTCCGCTGACACTTAAATCATGGCAGCTTTCCTGAACTCCTTTATCCTTCAAAACTTCTATGGCACCTCACCTACCAGGCAAGACAAAATCCATTCTCCCAATGTCCAGGGTCTGCAAACGGCAACAATCAAGTCTGCCTCTAATATTACAGTTCTCCCTTATTTGTAAGTAACAAATTTGGCTGTGCATGAGGGTTGGATGGCCCAACTAGTCTGCGTGATACATACCTGTATCAGTTATTCCTCCCATTTTGCAGATGTGTACTCAATTGCTTATGCCCTCCTATACATGGCACTTTCAGCAGATGTTAGGGACACTACAGACTCATGAGAATCAGTTAGTAATCCAGAGACTTCCTTCAGCTGTTAGAAGAACAGCTTGTTGCTTCTTCATGTACTTTGTCACCCTGACTGGTGACCTGCAGCATGCTGCCTCCACAGTGTCAGGTTTCATGGATTCTCCTTTGACCTTAGCCCACAAACTACACCTTCTCATCATGGTGTAGATGATGTCATACTCCTTGTCTTTCCTTCCTGTCTTTCCTGAAGAGCTTGTACCTGTTTGTTACAGATTTCAAGTTTCATGAGCTGTCCTACCACGCCTCAGTCATTCCTATGCTGTTGCAGTTTTGTGACCAGAGACAGCTCTTGCTCTTCCTGCTTGTTTCTCAGGCTGCGTGCATCTGTGCTTGAGCATGCACAGGCTTCCTTTCTCCAGAACCATCAACACTGCAGAAAATCCCAGCACACTGTCTCATAAAGTCTTCTGCAAGGACAGACACATTCTAGACTTCTTTATTTAACATCTGCTACAACAGCAAAATGCTCCTAATGTGCTACTCTAGTAGAAATAAGTTTTTTAGGACAGCAGAATGTGATCTATTGTTAGGTTTGGAGAAAATACACAGGTTTTTAATTTTCTCGGGTTTGGGGCTTTTTTTTAAAAAAAACAGAGTAAAATGCTCTGCAATAGCTTGGAGAATTCCTTGTGCGCTATTTACTTTCCTATTTACTTCATTTCACCAGGCAGGCCCCTATGCAACAAAATTTTCTCTTCCATTCTCTGACTGGTGAATCAGTGAATTCTCTCCTCACTGCTTTTTTTGTACAGTTTCCCTAGAAATGTATCCAGGTGAAATTTCAATGGCTAGACAACATCAAGAGATGCACTTAATTGCTTAGGTCTGATTGTTATATATAAACATATCCCAAACAAATCAGTCAGATACTACCTTCCCATCTGTCATCTCATGATAGAGAAAAGAGTACTACAAAATTACAGACTAGTGTTCAATTCAGATCTCATTACTAATGATAAAGATAATATAAGAAAGAGTAGAAAGGTCAATCATGAAAGGATTCAGTGTATCACCAATTATTTGTGGCGTTCCAATGAAAAATATATTTTAAGTAAGTAATAAAGCACCTTATACATTGAGTTATAACTGAAAACAGTTATGAAGGATTTTAAAAGCTACAAGGACTCAAATTTTTTAATTGTATGGACTAGAAACCACTGCTTACTATGCAGTATTATTCCTACACACATCAAGATACCTTCATGTAATTCAACTCTTATAATACCACTGGAAAAATAACCAAAAACCCTGTTATTAAAACAAAATCTCACTTCCTCCTTTGCAGGGTTACCTATCAAGTAGTGCAGACATGCTACATACAGGAAAACTGGAATAAGAATCAGTTTCCCCTGTGTAGAGTTTCTCAAGCAAAGAAAGAAAAAGCAACATTTTAGAGCCAAAAGCTCTCTGAAAATGACAGCATGACATAAACTAAAATCTAACTGGTGGAGTGGGGTGGGGTGTCAGGGCAGAGAGTGGCATTGTACTGAGCTGGTGGGGTTCTGTTCAAAAGTAAAGAAGGCATTTTTGATTCTTCTACATGCCTGATGAAACCTGGCAAAAATTCTATGTCTATACCCTAAATTAAAAGTCTTTTAAGTTGTGTTTAGAATGTCTTTTACACATCACTGCAAACATACTCCTTTGAGACACAATGTAAGTAAGCTCTGTTTAATGCAATCCTAGAATCAAATTCATTAGCAATAAATTAAAATTTTAATCTGTACTGTGCCATGACCTTCTACCATGATTTTGCTTCTTACCACTCTATATTGAGTATACGAGGTTGTTTTAGTATTTTTTATATTATTTGAAGACAACATACTTGTATTATGCACTAATCAAATTTAAGTCTGTCTCATCACAATGAAGTCTTTACGAAGCATCACAGTATGTGAAGTCAGCCAATTTCCTATTGAAAAACCACCTGTAAGTCAGGGGTCTAGACAACTCATTCTAGACAGTCAAGTCACTATCTCGAAATATTTAAAAGAAACGGTATCTAAAGTGTTCTAATCTATCTTGAGGATAGCATAATCAGCCACAAACATTTCTGCATTCTGACTTGCCACTTTCAGATATGTATCTTTTTCCAAGTTACCTTTTACATCTTAAAATGGCTTTCCTAGTAAGTAGTTACTGCAATAGCTTTCTCAGGGTATACATTTGAGAGGCTAAAAAAAGACAAGGAATAAAAGTCCCATCAGAACAGAAAGTACAGAACATAGCACTTAGACAAAAGAAATACACAAAATTCCTGCATTTAATTGTGTTAAGAGCACCCACAGAGCTCATACAAATAAAAAATCCCCTATAACTGCTCTGTGGCCTGGAGCAAAGATCTCCTCTAACCCATTCAGTCTCACTAAAAGCACTTTGCAAGGCCATATACTAGTCTTGAGCTACTGATCTGATACATTAAAACGTTTGGAAATAATTTTGCAAGCTACACTTTAAGGAGCAGGCTCATGATAAAAATGAAGCCTCAACAAACTTCTACCACAAACAATCTCCACTTGACACAGACTGGTATTTCATTCTGGAGCCACATGAAGACAATACAAACAACTGGCAAGTCCTTCAACATCAAGGAAAACAGTTGAGTTTTGATTATTCTTCCAAAAAAGCATTAAGATACAATTTACAAGGCCACAATCCCTTCTTTTCAGAGTTATCCTGAGAAGGGTATAAAGAAAAAAACCATGCACTCAACAGTATCTTTCAATATTCTCTTATTCTGAAGCAGTCAAGCTGGTTTGGGTGTTCAGCGCACATCAGAGTGACTCTAAAATTGAGCTTTAGCTTGCACCAAGGTTTGGGATCTGGAGGGGTCTTTATCAACTTCTGTCATCTTATTGTCTTGTTTTTGCAACAGTCTCTTTCCAGCCTACAGTCTTCCTCAGGGGAGAAAAATCAGTCACTGGACAGCTTCATATCTTCTGATTATTCAGAAAAGAGCATATACCTATTTGGGGGTATTTTTGACGGGAGGAAAAGAAAAGAAAGAAAACAAAAAAAGTGTTCTGTCACAGAAATGAATAGCACAAATATCTTGATCCAAGCACTTTACGGTAACTTGATGACACTTGCTCATCTCCAAGGAGCAGGAGAAACTTTCACAGGTTCTGACTGTGTCACCAATACACACTTGTGTTTCATTCCACATCAACCCAAAAACTTACTAGCTCATTTCTGTGCAGTGCAAGTAGGGAAGGCATTCTAGGTGAAACCATTTTGATGACTTCTTGACTCACATCAATTGGCTTGGAGTAACAATTGTACTATATTCCTTTAACATTTTAATGATGGGACACTTTAAGAACACTCACAAGCTATGAAAAGCTCCAACAAGATTTGACCCCCCCATGTTGTTTGGGGGCTGATTTACAATTAAGTCAAATCGGTATTTCTTAATGTCTTATAGTAAATATATCATATTGCTTTCATTAAGAAATGTGATGATTTTCAGAGAAACATGAGTGAATTGATAGCATCCAAGTCCCAGTATTTCACCATAAGAAAATGTATAAATGCTCTAAGTTAAGCTATTTCATTCTGGTCCTAGCATGACCTAGCTTCTCCAAGTATTTCTAGTTACAATATCTGTCTAAAAGCAAATAAATCAGCCTATACAATTTTCTACAAATAGCCTGAAAGTAGTTTGTATAACACTAGACTCAAGACACAAGTTTTACTCACATAGGGGAAAGACAAATAAATGGCAGCCTTTCCTCTTCCCTACACCCTCCCTAAGCTTAAAGCAGAACAACTTTCTTCCATCCCCTAGTGACATAAAATTTAGTCCTCCCCTTGCCCTCACTGAATCTTTGACATCTGATTCAACTTTACACTGCATGCATTTTCAAAAGATGGGGGTTTTCTAACATGGCAGGTGTGTCTGCAAACATAGTAGGAATCAGATACGATCAGCTGTTTGTAGTGCTAGAAGGACATGTACTGTGTTGACTATCAAAAAGATGAAATACAATGCAGGGGAACTATTGTCAAAAAGAAGAAATACAATGCAGGGGAAGTTCCTGAAAAGCAACTTGCAAAAAATTTTATACGTAATTTTAAAAAGGTTTTTTTGTAACTGCCCTCAAAGTCTGTTTTTTTATAAATGCCTGAGCATTTGAGCTAGAACTAGAGCTATTTGGCACCTGGGGCCAAGGCAGAGACTGCTATTCAAAGTCTGCACCTGCCTACAAATGCTAGTTTGAATTCAATCTGTTTCCTTAACTCTTTTTTCTTTATTTGTACAATGGAGAAGCAGATTGTGAAGCAAGCTTCCACTTTAATTTCATTATCAACCTGTCAAAACAAACCCCTTCCTGTTATTTAGATTTCCAAAAACTTTGGAGGTGGGAGGAGCATCTCTGTGTAGGAGGAAAAAAAAGGAAAGGTTTGTACACGAAACTTGTGATTGCATCTGAGAAACGTGTACCACATCTCAGACAGAAAATAATGTCTACAAACCTTGCAAAAAGTTGCTTTCCTTTGAACAGTTATGAATTATCACGTATCATCTTATACTGTATCATCTTTCCTTATGCTATTTTTCTCCTTGTTAGACATGTTTCCAAGGTCACCTTCAGAGTCGGTTTACTTGTGATCCTACAAAACCTACTATCTGCACTCTGCTTTGTAAACAAGAATATGCCATCTACTGGCAACTTAGAAAATTGGAAGTTCATCCATCACGACTTCAAATATCTTAAAAATTTACCTGTGTTCAATTGAAATCCAAAACTAAAGGGACAAACTCCACCTAAATCCTTCAGATTGCATCCCAGCACTTAGTATATAAATATTACAACTAAGTTACAAGACATCTAACGACAAATCAGAAAGTTATAACAAGTCCTATACTGTAAGTCTGTTCAGCACAACTTCCTGAACCTTAATCAAACTGTTTTCCCTTTTTCCCTGCTGCTATTTTCTTACTTTATGAGAGGCAATAAAACATACCCTATGCCCTGTTTAGTCTGAGGTTTCCAGAACAACGAATAGCTGCAGTTATCTGACTGAACTTAAAGAGCTGTTTCAGAGATTTTTTTTTTTTTATAGTGGAAGACTTGAAACATTTTTATCTCATATATTTTAAGAGTGTAAGATCCATGTTTTAGCAACCACACTGTTACCAATTCACTTTAACATACACATGTTTCTTAACACTGCAGTAGCCCAGCTGCACTTCAGTGCGAGCTCCAGCACATGTGTACTTTGCAAAGGTTTGCAAAACCGCGTTTTTAGGGTCGGGAGACTGTAACGCTGGTTTCCACTTCTAGAATTTGTTAACACAGACTGCCGAGGAAGTTCTTTGACACAGAGAACAGGTGCTTTACACCCGAACCTGCTGCACTCGGTAACCACACGGGCGCTGGCGGAGCAGGTAAAGAAAGGGAGCACCTTTAACCCGGGGAGGAGAGCAAAGCTCAGCACGGGAAGCTGCCAGCCCGGCGCCGTGCGGGCAGCGAGCCGCGGGCCATCTTCCCCCGCGCCGCCGCCAGCCTCTCTGTTACCTGGAGCTGCATGAACTCCTGCTGCCCTTTCAGGCCGTCGTTCATGGCCTTCGACACGACGAACCCCATGGCGCCCGGCAGCGCAGCACACACGGGACAGGGAACGCCGGCGCGCCCGGAAAACGCGGACAGCGTGCGGAGAGCCGCCCCCGGGAGGAGCCCGTCCTGCAGCCCGCCCCTCTTTATTTCTCGGGTGTGGTGTCTCTGGGCACTACGTATAAATTGACAAGGAAATGAATTACAAATGCCTCTGACACTTAACACTTCTTGTCTTGCTCTACACCTTTCATCATGGGTCAGAAAGTTTTCATGGCATCATCATCCATAATTAAAGTTTGGCTTTGAAATCCAAAAAGATGAGATTTTCATCCTTGCAAATATTGAGTCAGAAATTACGCTCTGTCAGTTGGCCTTTAACACGGTGATACAGATAAGGGCTAGAATTACAGAATCACAGAATACTCTGACTTGGAAGGCACCCACAAGGATCATCGATTCCAACTCTTAGGTGAATGGACCATGTGGGCATCAAACCTACAACCCTGGCATTATTAGCACCATGCTCTAATTCCCAGAATTCCCATTGTAGAGTATCTCATTTAAGTTTCCAAATTGAGTCTGTGAGGATATATGCCACCTCAAATACCAGCTCATAGTGCAATTTGACATCTCACCTCACCACAAGAAATTAGTGTTTTTCCAGAAAGAGTCTGCTCATTCAATCTGCTGACATCTTGGGCTGCAAATGTTGTTTTTGTTAATACTTATTTTCCAAATGCAAGCATTTTCTAAAAAGTTCTGTTAAAAAAAATACTAAGAAGACAGCTGTCTTCCCGTTTTCATTCTTTTTTTTTTTTTTTCTTTTTATTATGGNATTTGTTTTTTTTTTTTTTCTTTTTATTATGGGCAGAGCAAAAATGGGAGAAAAGTAAGGAAAAAGATTTTTTTTTCCTGTTGTGGAAACTTGCTTAGCATTTTTACTTGAAGGAAAGAGCTTGAAGTAAAGAATTTCCAAGAACTTGAACTATTTTAATAGTACTTTGAAATAGTCTGTGACTTTTTAAAGTATTTAATAAGTATTTGATCTCTCCCCTGGATCTCTGATGCTGCAGATATCTGGGGAGAAATTTCTTGGTATACTCCAGCTCCACGCAAGAGGGCAGTACTACATTGGCAGCCACTGACGGGTATTTCTTTAACTGGACTTCATCAGAGAGAAATGTGAGTGATGGGTCTCTCACTGATAAATTTGTGATAACGTGATTTTCCTTCAAAGCAGGTTACCAATGATGCCATCCACATTTATTCCCCGAGCCCCTTTCAGCCAAGCGAACCATTTTGGTCTCCCCAAATCTTTTCTTGAGGAGAAAGGTGTCTCAGAGTGCAGTAAACCTCTGTATCACAGCTCTGGCAGACCTCTGTATTGCAGATGTCTGATTTCTGTGGAGGGGTTAGCATGACATGACAGCAGATTTCAATAATACAGGAATAGGTAACGGGGAGGTGGAGGGGCAGGACTGCAGCTTATTGCTAGGGAACTGATACTGGTTTCTGAAGAAAGGATCAAGGATTTAAGAAGCAGCATAGAGAATGGCGGTTTGTTTCGACAGGGCATGAGAAGCCACTGTGATTTATGCCTGTGGAAGGGAGGCAGGTTTGAGCTACATCAGACTGCAAACACTGGGAGGAGCCCACCTGCCGTAGGGGCTGCAGGTCTTGCCTTTCTCAGCTGATGCCAATTGCTGCTCCACACATGAGCTGAACGATGTGATTTCACTGGTATTGACAGTATTCACGGAACCACACTGGGGGACATTGCCTGTCCTGTTCCAATTCCCAGTTTGTCAGGTCATGGTAGAGAGACTACAGGAAAAAAAATCAGACAGCATCATATGTGCAGCAACAAGATGCTGTTAGACTGCTGGCATTTCTGAAGGCAGGCAGGGTTCCTTTAATCCAGAAAGTGCAGGTATTACTGCCATTACAGAAGACCCCAAGCACAGCCATAAAGACATTTTATAGTAATGTCAGTCTGGCAGTCGTCTGTCTCCTTTGTACTTATTGTACATATTATCTCTTTTTTTTTTTTTTTAATAAATTGTAACATGTATTTTCTCCACAACCAGGTGGTCCAAAAATAATTAAGCATTGGAAATGTTGATTGTGGTACCTAACAAAAAAAAAAGAGTCAGCTGAAAATGGAAATAGTTATAATTTGTGCCAATGAAGATATTTAAGGGTAATTTTTTTGTGTTTTTTACATGATGAGAAAGAAAGAAGAACACAGAAGAAGAACCAGAAGAAATATTTGAAAGAAAGCAAGCATTCTTCCTCATATCTTTATATGTAGTGCACTTGGATGCATCAGTTTGAATTTTACTATAATGATTTGGATGTAAAATGGTTCATTATTCTCATCAATGATATAATCCAGATTGAGAAGGAAGCATATCATGCTAGAGATAGCCTGCAGAACTAGTATGTGGAAAGTAGGTTATATCTGTATCAGTCTCCCTGAATGATTCCATTGAACTGAAAAGATTATCTACAAAATTAAATTCCAAAATCTATCAATCAAAATACCTAAATAGTTCAAAGAAATACAGATCAATGCCCTGAATTTGTAGTATTTAGCAAGTCAATTTCCTTGCTTTACCATAGTATTTTTACTTAAATATGCTAGAAGTGTACTGACTGTAAACATAAATGACTGTAAGACATTTTAACCCCATAATAACTAATTCTTTAACTTGTGGCAATAACAATGTTTTTCTTTTAATTTTAGGGATGATGGTACAGCAAAAACAATCCACATTTCTAATACTCTACATTAAAAAAAAAGATGATTCCAACTTTTTATCTATTTTTTGGTTTACTATTCAACTTCCGAAAATAGGAAATATGTGAATGAAAGTCCTAGCAGCTACACAGCGCAAAGATAAACCTGCGTCTTTGATGTAGCATTTTTTGTTTGCTGTAGGGTAAAGCCCTATGTTATTTAGTCTTCTTAGTTAACTAAGGCATTTATTGTAAACTAGAAGCTTCCACTTCATTCTGGGAATGTTTTTGTTGTCATTTTTTGTTCTTATTGGACAGAAACTTCTCAGTCTGGTTTATGACTGTTCTGTCTGGTTTTGTGACTGTTCTGTAACTTCATGTATACCACAAACTGTGTAAGTAAATTTGCCATTTACAAATGTCATGTTTATTGCTAAACTTTGAAGCTTATTAAACTATGAGTTTCCTCTGAGTCCTTTATTTGGGTTCCTACCTGCCTTGAGGCCTCTGTGCTCCTCTGTGTTTGTCAAGATGAGAGACTGTGGGGCTGATATCGCCTGGGAAGGGCCTGGAGGCAGCAGGAACAGCAGTCATTGTCTCTTTGGAGGTGTGTGTGAGGGGTGTGCAGAGCAGCTTTTATTGCATAACCTAATATCTATATCCTTCCTTCTGAGGGGTTTATGTTATTTGGTTTTGGCAGATGTGAACATGATTAAGCCGATTGTTGTCAAGCAATTGGTGCCTCCACACCAATGTGCTGTATCAATGGAAAACCTGGTGGCTTCCAGCTGGGGATTCTGGTGGTTTCTTAACCACCTGATGGTTTATGGCCCACAAAACCATTACCTACATACTGCAGGTGACAGTACCTGATGCTTAGGGCACCTGTGTGTCCTTCCCCTCCCTCAGCACACATCTCTGCCACTTGTATGCTGCTGTGGGTCACAATTTTGTATTTGATTTATATTTTACTCTGTAAATATACTCACTAATAAACTGTTCTCACAATGGCTCCTTGGTTCTTTGGTAATGTCCTGAGTAATGTTCTTATTTCAGGATTGCTCTCTTTCAGAAAAGTTACAGCAAAGATCTTGTTAGGATTATGTTTTGTAACATAAGAAAGGTTATCCCAGCAAAGAAACTATATACCACACTGTATTTCCAGATTGTATTATCAGGTTATAAAATTGGAGGTTTATCTCCCAGAAGGCTCTTAAAGCGTCAGGGAACAAAGCTACTTTAATAAATTATTTCTTTGTCTCTGGAGAAGCAGGACATAGCTCCTGGAGTTCACGGATATCCCGGATATCGTGTCATCATTTCCAGTCCTTTGACAACAGTCATCCTTCTAAGTATGTATCAGTCATGTACCACGTTTGGGAAGTGAATAATGTGATTGCACCATGATAAAAAAGAAAGGATAAGAAAAAGGCAAGCGTGGGGGAGGGGACTGTGCCGCTTTTGGTTTTGTTTCTAGAGCTCTCGGCCCTCAGGAGTAGAAAGGTTGCCCGGAGCACTCCCTGTTCCGCCACGGCTGAAGCGCTGGGAAACGTGAGGCTTAGGAGCACGGCGCTGGGGTTTTTGGGACGGCTTTCCGCGAAGGGCCGCGGCCGGGAGCAGTTCCAGGCATTGCTGCGGCCGGCGAACCGGCGGGGGAAGCCCGGGAACACCTGGGCCGGGGCCGGGCTGGGACACCGCGGGTCCGACCCAGGCGAGGCCGGGCCGGGCTGGTGCGGGACACGCTCCGCAGAGCGCCGGCCGCCGCCAGGGAAGGACGAGCCGCCAGGGAGGCAGAAGCGGCCAGGCAGGGAAGAACAGCCACGGAGGGAAGAACAGCCAGGGAGGGAGGAGCCGCCAGACAGAAAAGAGCTGCCAGGGAGGGATGGAGAAGCCGCCAGGGAGGGAGGGGCAGCTAGGGAGGGAGGGAGGCGCAGCTAGGGAGGGAGGGAGGAGCCGGAGCGCAGTGCGCGGGCAGCGGGGCAGGCGGCGGCCAGAGCTCGTCCCGGGGCCGCACTGACCTCGCCGTGCTCTGCGGCCGCCGCCGGAGCCTGCCCGGGAGCGTTGTCCCTGAAGGCATTTGTGCTCCTTGGGAATGCCCGGTGACAGGCAGGACTGAGATAGGTGTCTGGGAAATTTGTTGTGCAACAGGGGAAAAAAACCCAAAACCCAACCCCCACCACCGCAGTATAGAGCTGTGCAGTGAAGTGTGTTTGTGTGCGTGTAGATGTGTATATGCATAGGTACGTATCAGAATATATGTGTATATACAACGAAATTAAACAATAGGAACAAAAAGAAGCACAGCCAACCAAATCCCCACCTGTCCTGGTCTTTTGTTTGCTACTAATCATTTACATGGAAAATGCAACTCTGTGACCTCGAGGCAAGCCATGAAAAAGCGGAAACTAGTTTCCTGAAGCTGAAAGGTTGCTACACCAGCAGCTTCTGTGTTGTCACAGAATTTTGCGAACGTGTTTCAGTTTCTCTCTGTTGCACCTTTTTTTCTTTTTTTTCTTTACTGAAACAATGTCATTTAGCGTATTTTTAAGAGCGGAAAAAACTAAGTGGAAATTAACATTCATCTGTCTCACCTACTGCAGATATCCACCCCTCAACCTCCTAAGATAGTTTCGGGTTTTTAGAACCTAAATGTTACATTATTTTATGTACCATTGTTTCCATGTTCATCTCACACATCAAGTAAAAACGTTAACCTTAACCAGTTTTGTGTATTACGTGTTTTTGCTTCCATGACAGATACTGTGAGCGGACTGTCAAGTGGAAAGGAGAAAACACTGAAAACTCTTAAGTGGATATTTCACAGTATTTTAACTCTTCCAAGAATCTTAATCCTTTTCCGGGTATGTGAAGACAACTTAAGTGGATGACTTACCCTGGAAAACCTATGTTTAAAGTTGTATTTTGTGCTGTTGACCAGGTTCTCCCACTACAGTCCACAAGTTAATGTGAGTACATCCTTTTGCTTCTAATACTTGGGGGTTTTTTCTGTATTATTAAATGACTTCTAGAATCAAAAATATGAAAAGGGCAGTGCTCTGTGTCTTTTGCTAACCTAGTGCATAGGATTAAGAACTCTTCTTTCACTAAACAGTAGTAAGGCAAGGGGCCTTCACTGTGTCCAAATCTTGGAAAGAGAATATGTGTCCTTACCAGAGGAAGGTAGGAAATGCTCTTCCCATTATTCCAACATTATTTCTATTCCTATGACCTTTACAGACATAAATAAGTCGTGTAGAAAGTTCTAGTCATAGTTAGCAGCTGTTTGGCACTGCTTGAGATTAATACTCTAGGGATCCTGAATTTGTGTAGATGGATGACCACTTGCCACTGGTGTTCTAAGGGCTGTTAGTCACCTATAGGTTTGATTCAATTACATGCTTCTTAAAATACCTGTGGCATTTTGTGCTCTAATTTTTGCAACATTTATGCCTCTGGTTACAGTGAACCACTGTTAGCAATAGAGAATTTTCCCTACTGGGGAACTTTCCAGTAATAGGGAAGTTTTCTAAAGAAGTAGGTGGACTTACATCAACATTTAAGTTGTCATATGAAGTCTTTTGACACATAGTTCTGGTTTTCCTATACTCTTCATTTGATTGTGGGGGAAACATACAGCAGCAATACTGAAGAGCATTTTGCACAGTGAATATATTTTGCTTTTAAAAAACGATTTGCCACAGATGTCGGAAGCTGGCAGGAGGGGAGAAGGAGCACTGTGGTAGGTTCTGTAAGAAAAACAGTAAGCAGATAGGTTTAGTAAAGAACTTTGATTGGCATCAAGATCTCAAACTGCTTTAACTGATACAGAGGATCCTTCTGCTCAGGGTGAAACAGAAGAAGGTTCTGTAATGTTTATTGCAGTGGTTTTCTTTTTTTCATGCATATCTGGATTTGACCTGGACCTACATTTTTTCTCTCTGAAAGTGAAAAATTGAATACTGAGCAGACTTTCTCAGTCTTGAGGAAATTTGTAAGTAAAAGTCATACTTCTTTTGTGTATTGTAAACCTTGTTTTTCTCTACAGTGGGAGAAAGCATGCTAATAAAATTCAGCAATTGCAGGATGTAAATATGGATCTTGGAACTATAAAAAGTAACTTGTTGTCATTGGTGTTCCAGGAGTTAATCAGAACATCTCTCCTGGAGATCATGCCAACATTCAGATTTCCTGTCAAAAAGGTGGATGAGGGTTGCCTACATGAATGGGTATCTTTCAGTATCCTGACTGTAGTGCACATGATGTTTGTTCCAAGCAGTGTACTATTTTAATCAGCATACTTTGTTCCAAGCAGTCTACAGCCTGTACTTTAAATAAAGAAAAAAAAACCAAAAAGAAAGTATTTTAGTCTGAGTGTGCTGCACTCTGGTCCTTCTGACATGGGGAGTGCAAAACAATACCCAACAGTCTCAACAGCTGGCCCCTCTGCAGGCTTGTCTCCAGAGTAATGGTGATCATGGCACATTTGTAAGAACGGTGTGCCTCTTATCTTGTTTGAGAAGCTTTGCTTTGGAGCTTAGTTGGTGCTTTGGACTGCTTGTTACTTGAGCAATGGAATCATGATGAAGGCATTCCGATGCATGCACATTCACAGAAGCTCTTGGAGAATCACAGGATTAGGCTGCAATTTTCTAGTGCTTCCAAGGACATCACTTGTGCCTAAGAAATAAATTTGGTACCTAACCACAAGCCTAGGATTCATCAATGAATCAGATCCTTCACCCTGAGAACCTTCTTTGTGTTTTTCCTGCACCAGTTTTCAGAACATGCTTACATTGTTAGCAGTGTAGTAGACTGACTCCCTTTCTCAGCTCCACATGCATTGCCTTCTGCAGATCGGCTGTTGGGATCATGCAGCAGCAATCTGATGAAAAGAAGTAGCTTGAATCAAATTCTCATGGGGAGTCTAGTTTCCTTAAGCCACAATGCTGTAAAGGCACATGTGTCTTATGAATTCAGAACAATATTATTGTTTCACTATCATCTAAAAGTTGACAATCAGAGAAAGAACGACAAAACTATTTATAAAAATGGTGAAGAATGTCAGTCAAGATATAATTTCATCAGTTAGGAAGAGTCATGGGTATTAGTTGTCTAATTTCTTACCCAAATTCTGTAACTAACTAGAAAACAGTTAAAGGCAATATTTCCTTATTTTTGTGGATGTTTGAGTATCCAAAATCAGGACTTTATTTAGAAAAAAATCTACCATTTTCTGTAATCATGAAAGATTTCCATTTCAGTGTTTGAATTTTTCTTAACAGCAATTTGAAAAATTATGGCAGTACTGGATATTAGTATTATTCTGACTTAAAAGACAGACTTACCGAAAGCAGTGGGTGTGTGAAAGTTACATGTATGAGCTGACATTAACAAGCATTTTATAATGTTAAAATGTTGTGTAGGAGTATAAAAGCCTATTTCAGTAAAGAGGGGAATAACTTCTGACAGAGAAGCGAAATAACTTTTTTATACAGAGGTAAAGCAGCAGAAATTCAAGACAATAGATTTTGCTTGAAGACTGACTGGCTTTGTCACTATTTTACAAAGGCACAATTGTGTAAACAGCTGTTAAATAGTTGTTACTGTGTAAATACTTGTTAAGAGATGTATTACTGCATGAATTGTTTTCACAATGTATGTGACTTTGTGAGCCTTGTGATAAGTATTGTGAAACCAGGGTGAAAAAAGTGGGGTGTGTCCACAGTATGTTAAAATAAAACAAACAGGTGGGGAAGAATCAAGTTGCATTTCCTCCAGTGACTGAGTATAGAAAATTCTTTCATTCTTCTGCTAGGAGCAATATTCCCTGCTATAGTTAGGGGAACAATTGGATATTTGTAAGTACTTATTTACTAATTGACAGATCATGATAAAGCATCTATTTAGCCATAACCAAAGGCAGGTGTTTAAAGCAAATAAAGTAAAATGTTCTTCCTGGACCCGTGCAGGAAGATTTCTGCCTGATTATCTACTGTGTGCAGTCTCGTCCTGTTTTAGATTAGGGTGGAATTCAGTGTCTTCTGTCCAATTCTTTGTGTGGACTGACTATAAAGTGTATGTTTGAGTGCAAGTCAGAAAATGAGTATGTATTTATTTTTGTCTATTATTTTATCATTTTAGGTTCTATCTACATCATGGGAAGGCCTTTGCTTTTGTACATATTTTTATTCTACTGGCGTTTCCTAAATGGTAAGAAGCCAAGACATAAGAAGCAGTAGAACATTTTTAGTATGTTTTCTTCCCATTTATAGGCACAGAAATGTCCATTTCCCCAGTTTTCCTTCAGCTGTTAGCATTTGAGGTTTTTTCCTTAATGTTTTAAATAAAAATGTCTTAGCATGGTTTTACATTAAACTAGATTGCATGTGCTTTGATATGGGGCCGGGTAAAACCCCTGACAGTGTTCCAGCAGAGATACCATTTCAAACAAGGTACCATTTGCATTACACAAAAGGTTTTATTGGTAGCATCAGACCTGGGAATTCTTGTGTATTCATCAGCACTGTATGTGAAAACAATTGGCATTTATATAAACAGAACATTCCCATCAGAGGCACTAACACTTGCCTGTTACCATGGCAGTGTTCTCAGAGCAGCAGGTGAGGGGCTGTGCATGCAGAGTTCACTGTTTTTAGTGCAGCATCACACTGTGTGTGTGCACACAGCAGGTGTCTGCGGGTGTAAGTACCCAGTGTGTGTGCAAACAGCAGATGTCCTGTGTTTTGTCACACACTTGGACAATTACACACCAAAATGTTTAACTTTTCAGAACATAGCAGATGCTTTGGCCCTTAAAATATCCTATGGATATGGTAAGACATGACTTCAAAGATTAGGCATATTATTGGAAAACTAAGTTTTCTTCCAAATTTTATTTTTCAGCTTTATTCACTGTTGAAGCTCCCCAGTCACTCTACACTGTGGAGCATGGGAATAATGTGACCATGGAATGTACATTTCCAGTGAATGGGAAATTGAAGTTTAAAGATTTAAGTGTCAGCTGGGAAAAGAAAGATGAGTTGAAGCAGGTTTATGTACTTTACAAAGGAGAGGAAGACTTCAAAGGTCAGGACAGTGACTTTAAGGGAAGAATAAAATTGTTGAAAGAGAATCTGAACTTGGGACAGTCTCTCCTTCAGATCGCTGATGTGAAGCTCAGAGATGCAGGGGATTACCGCTGTATTGTTGAGTATGGGGGAGCTGACTACAAGACAGTCCATCTAGAAGTTACGGGTGAGTGTACTACTACCAGAGGTTCAATACTTTCTCTTACTCTTAAAAGATTTCAGAGGAGACCCTGAAGTAAGACGTGTCTGGATTAACTGTTAAAAAACCCCACTGGAGACAGGAGCTGTTTGATGGCACTTGTGCAGCTGTATAACTTGGCACTTCTGTTTAGGTTAAATCTGTGTTCTGTCCTTTAATTCCCCAATGGCCTGTGAAGAATGGGGTTGCAAAATCATGTAGACAGTATAAAGACCATAAAGCTAGTGAGCTTTCTAAACCACATCAAAACTGTAATAAATCCTGTACCTGTGAAACAGACACAACAGTGTTCTTTGCTTTTCCTGTCAAAATCCAAGCTGAAACTTGACCCTGGGGGCTGGGGAGAAACAAAAGGTGTCTTGCATTTAATACATGATGTTCTTCTAACTTCCTACCAGTAATTTTTTTCTTCCCAATTGTTTAGCCCCTTACAGAATTATAACCCAAGGAGTGGTGAGCACAGGACATAAGGAATGGAAGTTGACATGTCAGTCAGAAGGATACCCAGAAGCTGAAGTGATATGGCAAACCAGAGACTATGAAGATTTGACTGATAAGGCAAACACAAGATATGAAACTGGAAGTGACCAGTTGTACCGTGTGACAAGTACCCTTACAATCAAAAGTGAAATTGATGAGATTTTTTACTGTATATTCTGGAATAAAGAGTTGCAAGAAAATACATCTACCATTTTACACATAGCAGGTAACATTTCTAAGTTTCATTTATGGCAATACAGTTCAAGGTGCTAATGTAATTTTGTCCCAGCTGAATCAGCCATGATTTGTTTCTCTTTCCTATCTAATTTTGAAAAGGTTAAAAAGAAATACCTGTGTTGTTTTGTTTTTAATGTACACTTCCACCATACTAGCATGTTCATCATGCATGTGTGGTCAGAATTTAAAGATAGGAATTTTGTGTGACCTGCAGTTATGTGAAAATTGAGGCTAAATGTTAAAAAGTTCCATTATTTGGAAGACATGCAACTCAGCACCTGGAAGCACCATTAAGCACATCTTCCAAGGATATTCTATTTTGTTGATGATTACTGTCAAATTAACTTGAAAAATACGGTGTTTTTCCTGCCACTACAGCCTTTGCTTTGAGCATATTTAAATTCCACTAATTGTACACAGATTTTTTCCCCTCATAAAGTCTGGATTGAAGGAAAATGAATAAATGGACAAGACTAATACAATTCCTTATTAGACCTTTTAACTGGGCAGTTCCCCTGTTGCTTTTGCTTTTGCTTATTCTGTTCTGCATTGTAGCCTGGTATGTTTTCAATCAGACTGGAGACTTGATCCAACTCAAAAATAGTACTTCTGTTTGTCAGACTGTTACTTGGTCAGGTCCTTTCCCTGGTCATGTTCACCACCTAGTTTTAAGAACACCTGTGCTGGCACAATTTTTGGGCCTGACAAGGGTTTGAAACACGCAGGTTAAAGTGAGAAAGCCAAGTAATTTTTTCAGTGGGCAAGCTTAGTTTCAACTTTTAAGCAAAGTATCTGGGATTCAAGGAGACCACTTACTATTTGCATTCAGAGCTTTACTTGGTGAAAGGGACACTGTTCTCTCAACTAGTTTTTTCCTGTAGTCCTGATGGGAAACAAAGCTAGATATGACACTTTGACAAGCAGAATTGTGATGAGATCAAAGGCACTATCATATGGAACACAGGGAACGAAGACAAATATGAAGACGTTCTGTCTTTTTTTTTTCCTTTATGTGAACAAAATGTGGTTAAGTGCTCCATTAGCAACTGCCCTTAGACATAACCTATAATGCTGTAATCATGTCTGAATTACTTATAGCAAGAAATACAGTGAAAATGAAAGGAAATGGGAGAATCTTAAGCAATTATGTAATGTCTTATCCCTCACTTGTTTTTCTTGAAGATTTAGCTGATGGCATTCTCCAGACCGAGAGCAGACGCTTTGTTGGAGCAGCTCTCATTGCTACTGCTTTTGTTGGATCCGGGCTTCTATTTGTGTTCTGCATAGGGAAAGGTATTCAAATTATTTATTCTAGAGTATCTCAGTTACTGTTAGTCTGTTCTGTTAATTTATCCTGCCTGAGTGGAATGAGATAGTTTTTTACCACATCGTTTATTTCTCTTTCTTTGCAGGATTTAGGTAAGTACTAGAAAGTTACCAGAGTGGAATGGGTTATCAGCCCCTCACAAACCACTTTCCCATCCATATCTGTTAATCTTTCTCATAGATAAGGATGTAGATAAGTAAGATTAGTGTCTAATCTATTCAAACATCAAAGCACAGTTTTTTCACCCACTGGAAACTAAAGACTCCTGTTCTGTGTTCTCTCTTTTGACTGGGGACCAGAATGCTGATAGCAAACAGTGTACTGCGGATTTTCTCATCGTTTTTTTTCCTGCATGCTCTGAGAAATTTCACTGAACTGTGAGAACCTGTTTTTTTAAGAGGATATTCCCACCCAGGCTTTGCATCACTTTGCTGATTTCCTTACTAAGTTTTGGGCTTTTTCAGTTCACTGACTTGAATTGGACATTTTCAGCATTACAATCTGTTGAGAAGCTAAAACATTTGTAATAATTTGTTTTCACTTGCTTGCTAACAAAAGAAAAACTTGTAGAAATCATTTTTAGGGTATCTGAGTATAAAAAGAATATAGTTAGAATCCAAAATAAAGAAAAAAAAAAGTTTGAAACTTGCTGCTTAAACTGAAAGAAGTACTGTTAGTTTCTTTTGTTTTATTAGCTGGTTCTGGGTGGGCTATGGAAACATGTCCTGAGAAAATATTCGTAACTTTAACAGGCTTGCAGGCAATGCTAACAGGCTACAAAAGGTCTGTAGATAACCCTGCAAGTATAAGAGTATTCTTGCCATAAGAACATGATAGGAATAGGAGCAGGACATGAAAGTGGAAGAAGGGACAGCAAAATCCTTGACTACTCAAAAGATTCCCACTGGGAATTTCAGTGAATGTCAGAAGGTTCCTAGGTTGCCTGACTAATATTTATCATTTGTGTGTATATATGTATATACATGTCATGATATATGTGACTACCATGATTATGTTTTATTTCTATATATATAGAAACACATTCGCATGTGAGTGTGTGTGTATGTGTCATAAATTACAAGTTGATTCAAATGCTAAAGTAGTGGCAACAGGTGTTTGTTTCAAACCCCAAGCTGTCCTGGGTGACCGGACAAGTGATTCTTTCAGGATGGGATCTCCTCAGAATGGGGGCATTTTACCCCTGAAAATGCACTGAGAAAGTTATTGCCTTTTTGTTCCCTGTTGCCCGATATGTTTGAATTCTGGGTGAAAATATGCGATGGGAAACCACTTGAACAAGTATTTACCAGAGATGTTAGTGTATAGGATCAATGGAGTTCTGGCTTAGGAACAAGGGAAGTTCAAAAGGAAACCAGCGGGCTGGGAGCACTGAAAAATTTCTTTTAAAATCTTTGAATTTACCATTTTGAGAACAAATGATTACACTATGCTAAGTGTGCAACTCCCACCAGTGCGTTTAAGCCTCTCAATGGATCTAAAGTAACTGCTCTGTTTTCTTTTTTTTTCTTTTTTCTCTTTTGTTTTCTTTCAGCTAGAGCAAATAAAGGCAATAGAACACCTGTGGCGAGTTTGTCAATGGCAAGTATGTACATACAACATAAATCTACCAGAGTTTGATTCTTATAGAAATAATTGCTTGAGAGTTAACCCTGTAATAGTGTCAGCCAAATGGAGATCTAGATTAATTTTGATTTGGCTTTCTGCTTTTCATTTACGTAACAACTATAAATTACAGTTGAAAAGTGTCTTCTCATGACTGTGTCATCCTTTTGAAAGGAAAATATCAAAATAAAGCATACTTGTTCCAGGAGCAGATGCACTCTCGATATGCACAAGAAAAGGACAGAGCAGTATGCTGTGTTTTGGAAAGTCTGCAATAGGATAGGACAGACTCCCTGGAACATAAAACCTCAGAATGGCATCACATCCTGATGTGCAAACTCTGTGCTGCAATTTGAACGGTGTTGTCAGGTTCCTGTGTTTTCTCCAATATTATAGAATGCATTTGAGGGTCTTTGTCGCAACATTCATGACAGAGAGTTTGGCCCTGTTGAGAGAAAGACAGGGAAGCTTTAGTTTCTGTGTTGTGATATTGATGCTATTTACTATCAGCAAAGTTCAGTAGAAGGCCAGTACCACTATGATAGGTGGTATTGAAGAAAATTAAGAAAAAGGTGAGGAGACTTAATATTTACAGCTGGAGAGAAGAGATTAAAATCCTTTTGCTACCTCTCAGGATGGTTATGGGTTGATTTATTTTTAATTTGTTGTATGTTTTTATTTGGAGACCACCACAAATTAAATTGCTGTGTGAAAATCAGTTCATACTGGTCATTGGCATTTTGCCTAAGAAAACCTCTCTTGAGAGCACACCAAATGGACACAGCATTTGGTGTTAATCTCATCTCTTGCTCTGTATTCAAGTCACTTAGTTCCTGGGTGGCCTGAGATGGCAATTTTTAACACAGATTTATCACTATATGAAAAGTTTAAGCTATGCTCACTGCTACGTGTATGTATGTCCTTTGCTTACAGGGCTGTCAAAAGACAAGGATACACATGACTGCAGAGATGCATCTTTTGAAGACAGAGAGCTGAAATGTAAGTATAAATGACTAAAGGAAAATTAGTAGCAAAATGCACACAGCATAAATCATCACTGGTCATTGGAATGTTGATGCAAGGCTGGTTTATTTAACCTCGTGTTTCAAGAGAGAGAGCCTTCAAGAGAAATACAGCTTCCCATTCCATGTCTTACAAACGCAGCACCATAACTGATTGTGTACTGTTTGTTACATCAAATAATGAATCTGGTTTTTAAAGTAGAAAGGATAGTTACACAGAGGAAAATGTGATGTGGAGCTGTATAACAACCCAAATTAATCTATTTTTTCAGCTCACACTTTTGCTATAGAAACAGTTGTTCATGCACATCTGTAAGTGTGGTGATGGCAATGAGGAAGGAGACAGGAACCCATCACAGCCACTTGAGCACATCTCAAGCTGTGCCATTCTGTCTCGGCAAAGCAAGAAAATATAAGATCAAATATCTGAAATCTATGAAACAACCTGTGGTGTGGAACAAGAGGGTGAAATTATTGATGTTTTTCTTTCACTTTCTTGCTGACTTCTAAAGCATTTGTAATAACTGCAATAAATATCTGAAACCCCTCCCTGCTACATTTCATGACAGCAAACTTACAGGTAATCCTGCTGGACCTGCAGGTATAGATCTCCAAACCAGAGTTAGGGCCCGGGGATATGCAGCTGGGGATTCTGACAGATAGAGCACTAAATGTATTTGAAAGAATTTTAAATTTTTTTAAAAGAAAGGAGGACCTAAGCAACAACAATCTCCCCGTATTTGCTAAACAGCACTTCCCACCAGTGTGTTTGAATGACCACTTTATTTCTCTCCATGATCCTCTTCTTTTTCTGTTTGATCTTTTAATGAATTTCATTTTAGATCTTTAATTTTGACAATGAAGGAAATTTTTTGGTACCTCCAAACTCTAGGAAAGGAGCCCAAGGTTATGAAGTGTTCTGTGCCTTCATAATTTTGTAATTTGTTAATTTTTTCATATAATTCTTCCTTTTACAGATATTCAGATAGAGAAGACCTAGAGAAAGCAGTGGAAGACTTTTTTCCTCTGTTGTGAAGATTTGACGGCTCAAATGTTCGGTGTTCTATCTATTGAAGGGGATATTAATTTTTTGCATTTATTGTGTGATGGCAATCTCCTATATTGTTGTAACTCAGGAGAAAATGTAATTAAGTTAAAATAATTATTAGACCATAAAAAATAACTGGATTCAGGCTCCTGTGTATGTGGCTAGATATTGAAGTATTTATTCATACCTTCTCAAGTTTAGGCAAATGTGTCTTTCACTGGAAATTTCTTTCAAGTAAAGTACTTTAGGTCGATGAACATCACAAATTTCATAGCTAGTTCTTGATAGGTCATCTTCTGAAAAATGTTTGGGGATTTAATTTCCTCGTGATATAGCTGGCACTACTTGGTTACTGCTTATTACTCTTCTGATTTACAATTTGGGGATAATACAATTCTTTGGACATTTAGGAAGAGCAGCCATTTTTTTGATGGCCATTTTGTTTGTCTTGGGTGAAGAAAAAGGAAAACTTTCCTAATTCTAGGACATGAAATACCTGCACCTGTGATTACTTTAGAAAGGCTGAAGAAACCTGTTCCTGGATCCTATTTCGCAAGTTATACTTCTGTTACATTTTAATAAGTGCATAGCTCTTTTGAGGAGGATCATACACAGGTGAAAATTATTTATTACAATGGTATTCAAATTTGTATTTTTGTAATAAAATACATTTTGTTTTTCTTGTGTTTTGTCCTGCTTCTCATGACTTGTCAGTAAGTAGTGTAAGCTCTATTTGTGTATTTCTGAGAAAAAGACAGTATCTAAAGAATTGGGTGTAGAAGAGAGTCTACAGCCATGTCGTCCCTCTAATGGCTCCCACAAAGAAGAGGCGGTGAAGAACTGGAATTTCATTGTACTCAGGTTCATTTTTCAGTCAAAAATAGGTAAGTTTATTGTGCAGTCCTAAGAATGTGAACACAGGCCCCTTTGATGAATTCCAGGGCTTCACTGCTGGCAGTATTCAATCTAGTTAATGTAAGGTTGTGTTTAATAACCTCAGAAAGCTGTGCCATGCAGTGGAATAGAGAGATGTGTCTCAGAATCGTAATGGGGTTGGTTGACCCCAGTTAAGTAAAATAGTTACTAAAAAGTAATTTCCCTAATTCATTGCAGAGCTTGCATATTCTGGTACTGATTCTTGCCTTTTGATCCTTTGAGGATTTTGTGGGAACTTGAACATCTCTTCCTGCTTCCCAACGTGCTTTTTGAGTCTGGATGTCATTGAAGGTGATAGCCAAATTCTAATTATCTACAAAAGGGTTTTTGAAATATCAGGGCCATTTGTAGAGAAAGTACTGACTCAGCACAAAAATGTAGAATCCTATCACAGCATAAATAATTCCTCTTCCAGACAAAATGACCTCTTCATTTTCTACTTCCTGTTTGAGACTGGGCAAGCTGTGTGTGTGCGTGTTAAAGTGAAGAAGTTCTCTTTGTTCTTTGCAAGGCAGTGCTGTTAACAGTGATCATGGGAATGAAGTGAATGTCTATATCAAACTCCACTGGACATCAGGAACTGTTACATTTCTCTTTTCCCAGTAGTGGAAAGGGAAAGTTACTGTTGAAAGTGCTGTATATCAGATGTGTAAAATAATGAAATAGGGGATAAAAATATAAATTCTGTAGCTGAACCCTAACTTCTAAAATGACAGTGCTTGAAACACTGTGTGGTTGATAGGAAGTGTGAGATTTTTCTACTCCCTTAGAAAAGCAGGATATGTGGTGAGTAACAGGTAAGGTGAAAAGATCACTCCTCACTAAATAAGTTCTACTTTATACTTCTCTGAAATACAAAGCAGAACTTGTCCAATCTAATTTTAGAATTTAAGCTTTTAGTATAATCTAAGTCTTATGGCTTCACTTTTATGAATACAGGCAGACAGCCCCACATGTTTATCCTCCAATGCAATGAGTGGTTTCAGCTCAAGTATTTTCCACTCATTACAGAGGGAGAATACACACCTAAGTGAAAACAAAACACAATTAGTTAATAAGAGCTAGGTAAGTGGAAATCCTTCCTCTCCTGGCACAAAAAAAATGTGATTAGGCATTATACGTGTAATAATATCTTTTCCTTCAGATAAAAACATTTGCATGCTACTTCAGTGTTTTTGGATATCTGGGCAACAAAATACAGCAGCAAGCTGGAGCAGACTTAGCTTCAGTAATCTGCATTTTACTTCCTAATGGCCAAGCATTATTAGATTTCCAAAAATGCTCAGAAAAGGCTCAGCAAAGCCTGCACAATCTAAATTGGCTTATTTGTATTTCAATTCAGGACTCATTCATTTGACACATGTAACTATGAACCAGTGTGGTGGCCTGTTTTGTGATGTGGCACTTGATTTTGTAGAACATGAAAGCTATTGCTAACAACAATTACCTTAAAGAACTAATAATATGAAAAATAGAAAAATCATTGCTATTGACCTGCACAGCTTTTCACGGAGCAGTGTGCAGGATGTGTGTCCCTTTTCCCCCTTAGCCAAAAAGTACCAATGGTGTATCATTCAAGCATTGCTAGCCAGGAAAATGACAGAGATGTCAACAGTGGGATTTCTGCTTTTGCAGAAAGCTTTTTGCAGATGTTAACAGTAGGACTTCTGGTTTTTCAGCATCTTCTCCAAACTGCCCTGTCTCACTCTCCATATTTATCTTTCCTGCAAATATATGATTGCTCCACACAAGTCACAGACTAATGGGTTCATGAGATGCCCAAAGCAAGTCACTGACTCCTGGGCAATTTCACTGAGCTTTCTCCCTATCCAAAAATGGGAACACATGAAGAAAACCTATTGTAGGTAGAACCAGCTCAGAGTGAGTAAAAGAGATGGTGACAGTGACTGTGAAGTAACTTTGGCGTTTCTTTTCTGTCAACCAAATCATTGACTTCTGACAGCTGCCAAAGAAGTCATTGGAGCTTTTCTGGGAAAAGGGGAGACTGCTCGTGACTTACTTTGTGTGAGAGGGCTACACATGATAAGCTTACAGAGGAAAAATAAAGTAAGGTAACAGTGGTTTTGCTGAACTGGTTTGCTCTGTACTAGGCAGCAGGAGACATGATTTCACAGTCTAAACCAGACTGGAACTGTGAGGCAGAAAATCATCATACATCATCCCAAACCAGCTAGGGTTCACAGGGTTGAAGCCCACAATCATTTTGTATGTTTAGGTAGAACACATTTCTTCCATGTGGTGAGAAACTCACAGGAAACAAAAGAGTGCGTGTGTCCCACCTGTAGCTCCAATGCATCCTAGAGACCTGGGAGCAATCTGTATGCTCTTTTATGTCTCCCACACATGATGTCATCATAAACTAAAAGACAGAGTGATGAAAAATGAAAAGATACATCCATTGATAAAGCTGTTTAATAGAACAAAATACTTTTATATTGGAAAGAGATCTGTCAGTCACCTTATCCAATCTTCTGCTCAGAGTAGTGACATCTTAAAAACAATTGCCCAGGCTTTGTCCTGTAAAGTTTGGTGTATTTGTAAGGATGGAGATCCACAACCTCACAGGAGGGTTTGATTAGCCTCATAGTGATTTTTTTTTTTTTCGGTAATGACATCAATTTAGATGAAAATTTAGAGGAAATGGGTCCTGCAAATACTAAGTAATTGCTTGAGGAATTCTTGTAAAATTAATCTGGTGAAAACGAAGAAAATGTAACTTGATAGTTTCATGAATGCAGAACAGTCCTAGTAAATGCAAGTTCAAATGCCAACACTGTATAGTGCTCTAAATGGTTATAAACCCAGCAAAAAATCATGGGTGTAATCAAAAGCAGAATTTGAGGATATAAATTTTATGGAATGCTCTGTATAATTTTTTTGGATGCACATTCTCAGCAATGCAGAGAACTGAGCTCAGCATACATTCAGCATGAAACTGAAACTGCCAATGTCCTGAGAAACGTCCTTTTAACATAGTCATGTTTTTGTGACATAAAGCTTGAATAAGATCAGCCTACAAGCTGTGCTATTGGTGCATGTTATACACTGTCATGAGAGTTGGGTAGTTTCTGCTATTGTGCAGATATGATAGAGCTTTGAAAATCTTTTCTGTTACATGAATCAGATCCTCCCAAATGACTGCATAAAGATCTGATGTGAGTATAACACTGATAAAATGCAAATTGATGTTTACTGTATTTCTGACTGATGGATTGCAGATTTTTTCCCTAGATTCCGAAGATTTACTTAAGTTTATTTTCAGTTTGTTACTGGGTATAGACTCTGAATCTGAACAAGAGGCTGGGTAAGTTCCAGATCTTAAAACACAGGTCCACATAACTTCAGACCCTGGCAGTTTTAGAAGCTGAACCTGTCTTGCGACTCTATCTTCTGCCATAGGCAAAGGCAGAGAAGTGGTGCTGGTGAACCTCTTCAGCTTATGCATGAGAATGTACCTGTTACTAACTATTTCATCCTGAATTTCAGGGATGAATTGAATGAAGAAAAAAACCTCTGTATATACTAGTATCTATATGTTCCTGTTTATTTTCGTTTAGTTGTTATTAACCCACAAGCTGCAGACAGTAAGTTGTTATGATTGTACAGCAAGTCTGGAGGCTTCCACCTCCTCCATTTCAGAATGAGCACAGGCTATGAAGGGGATAATTGCTTGGGCTTCCCTGAGAAGACTTTCTTTCTGTAGAAGCTGGAGATATGAAAGAAAATTTTCAGTGTATCATGCCAGAGTAGCCTGTACTCAGTGCTGCTGCCAAGAGCTGAAAGGCATATGTTCTATGGAATACACAATTGCATTTTAAGTGTAATAGTGTTTTCTGTAACAAAATTTCATCTGAATTCTATCCTAGCATCTTTGGCCAAAAAAAAAAATCAGAGGTTGCATTAGAATGATTGTGTTTCACATGGAACAAAAAAGCTGACAGTGGAAAAGATACAAGTGACAGTTAAACAACGCAGGAAAAGTGAGAATTCCCAGATAGTGTGAGCAAAGGAGAAAGTGAGAAATTATATCTCTTCACCTGAAAGCTGAAGTGAGATGGAAAACAGACTGATATTATGCAAACTGGCTGTCAGGTGAATATCAGGAACAAAGCAATGGTCCCAACAATAAATTGACTGTATGGTGAGGTGGGCAACAAAGGACTGCAATAGGTGTGCAAAAAGAGGAAGAACAGTAGGTGAGATGCTATGTGGATAAGGTGGGTTGGAAAGAATGAGAGCAAAAGATTATGTCCACAGAATATACTGAGATTGGCTGGAGAAATGGACTTTGAGCAAATTTTAATATGCATGGTTAGGTTTTTTTATGGAATTCTTGAAATGAAAACAAAGTACCTTCTTTCTGATGGTGAGGTATAGAACAGCTGTATTTGTATGAGGACCTTTTTTGTTTAATTCATTGTTTATTTTCCTACCTACGATTTTTAAACCTTTTTCTTTAACTTTTTGTTCAGTTTTGTTTTGTTTTTTAAACTGGATCCTTCACTGAAAGTAAAATCAGCTTTGCCATTTCATGAGGATGTCAAAAAGTTGTATCTTTCCGCACACGCAAGAGAGTTAGAAGAAAGCTTTTGAAAAAAGCTTGCTTTCCTTGCAAGATGCACAGAAGGCAAGGGGGTTTCAGAAAAAAAAAAAAAAGCTTTTCAAAACAGGAAAAGACAAAACAGTGACTGGGACCATATAGTCTTTTGTAGTGTGCATAGGTGCATTAGAAGATAGTGTGTTTTCTAACTAAGTGAGTATAGAACTCAATATCATGCAGGAAGAGTAAAATGGAGCCAAGTAGGATGCCCTGTTAACACAGCTTGATTGCTTCTGATTAAGATGAGTTAGCAATTTTGGAATATTTCCAGAAGGCACTGTGCTGTGCTTAGCTTTGCAATCCAATGGGACAGAGTATAGCGGGAGAGGGACTAAGAAAAGCATCTTAGCTCAGAACATTGCGGTCTGTCAGCAGCAGAGCAAAAATGGTGAATGTAGGAGCGAACAGATCAATTGCAATATCGGTTTCAAATCCACAACAAAGTCTACCAGCTCAGGATGTCTCACCAGTCTTTCAGATCACTTGCAACACCTTGTACGTGACACTTGGTGTGGAGGTGGACACGGGCCAACTGGCCAGCCTGGTGACATTTCCATCCTCCCAGCTCGCAGCCGTGGAATTCAATGTCCTCCCTTCCTTCCACTTTGTGAGAACACCTGTGTTACACCTGCTAAAACTGAGCGTGATCTCATCATGAGTGCTGTCAATGGGATACCTTGGTCTGCGGGGAAATACAATACAAAAAAGGGTCTGTCTACAACACCCATTAAACTTTAAAAGGACCAAGTACCCTTTTCTTAGTCCTTTATTCCTTTGATCTTCCAAAGTGAAATACGAGTGATTATTGTGAACTTCTGTGTTGGTTTGACTTCTGCTTTAAACCTGAAGAAAAGCCAGTGTTCTTGAAAGCTTGTTTAGCTTTTCCAACTGTTCTGACTATTCTAGTGGTAGTTACTGGTCTAAAAACTCTCCTTGCTTAATCTGCTAAGTTTCATTATGTAGACGCTAAATGTGTTTACTGTTCTTAATCATCCATTTGCTCAATACAAATATCTTAATAGCTGAAACGATGTTTCCAGGAAAGGGTTTACCATGAGCTATTAGACTGAATCAGTGGTCTGTGCCTCAGGTTGTTTTGTTTAGTGGTCAGCACAAGGACTCTGTTCAGAATTCTTTGTTAAAGTTGTGTTGAGAACAATCATAGAACTATGGAACCATAGAATGATTTCAGTTGGAAGGAACCTTTGAATGCCATCCTTTATATGCCAATCGAACCACCCTGTAAAGAGTGGGAGCAATCATAGCAAGGGTACTAAACAAAGGTAGTTCCAGAGGATCTTATACAAAGATGCTTCTTTTACTTAAGAAAAGCATTATGATCTTTCATGGATGAAAGGAATAGGATTTAATTTACATTATTCAGATGTGTGTTTCAATCTTTATTAGAAAGGAGTAGATTGCAAAGCACTCCGTGATCTTCATGTTCATTTTCTTAAAAAGCTTCTTGTAAACTTAATATAATGAACATTATAAATGTTGCCACTAACCAAGGCCAAATCAGTCCTCAACTGCCAACTCACTGTGGTTCACATGAGTGTTTTCTGAAAATAAGATCCAGTAGTCATAACAATAAACAAAAACCAAAGAGGTCTGTGCAAAGCACAGCTACTTAAGCGAACTATTCCAGCTTTTGCTCAAGAGCTCCAAGGTTTAAGCATGCAGCAGTTTAATGTTCATATTTTGCCACCAGTTTCAGCTCCGAGAGCATCCTTATGACATCCAGGTTTGTCACAATAGACAATTCGCTTCTGTTGGTAGAATTGAATAAAGCCTATACATTATGTTTAAAATGGAATCATATTGTTGTCTGGAGCATACTCCTTGTACAGTTTGAAATGGGAATACTGAATCTAAATTTTCTGAGGGAACAGGAAATATCCTTCTCACTCCTTACCAGAAGGATTTTGGACAGCCACTTAAGATTTCATTGGCCAGAAATTACCCTTCTTTGAGACAAGCGTTATAATCCCTCTGGATATGTGAACTGGGGTCAGGACTAAAGCCACAGACAGGATCAACTGAATGAATCAAGAGTTAAAAAACAACAGTTAGTGCTGTTTCAATCTTTGGTGGAACTTTAGCAATTTAGTATCACTGCCATCTGGATTTCACTCAGCATTCACTATGAAAACTTACCAGAATATGTTACTTGTGTGCCAATGAAAGCCAGCTACTGGTTTCAGCTTAGTACTTTCAGTAAAGAAAAAAAAAGCTGTATAAAAATATAAGTTTATATTCCTCCTTTTGTGCATTCATAGTCATACTTATGTATTCATTGCTCCCGTTCAAATTTTTAGTCTTGGGCCTTACATCTTCATTGAAACTATTGCAACTGATGAAAAGCCATGATGATCTTTAGATGTTTGATGTGATGCTTTTCACCACCTAAACTCTCCAAGGCTTTTTCAGCTTGACTCTCATAATCACACAGCACTGTGTGATACCTTGTTTTTTCTTCGGCAGGTTGGTCTGGGAAATCAGTTTACTGCCTGGATCTGAATTGCTGCTGAAATGTCATGCAACTTCTTACTGCTTTCAGATGTGTATTTTCAATTCCTCACTTTGCTTCAAGAGCCATTAAGTGCTGATTTTTATGGTGCAGTGTTCCCTTGTTTTATCTCCGTGAATCATAGCAGACATATGACAAACACAATTTAGAAATGGCCTTTTGCTTAAAGAAAAAAAAAGCAGCTATGTGCATAAGCTTGTTATGATAGCTGTGTGCAAGGAATACTGCAGATTAGGGCATGACATATGTTTTACAAAAAGCAGGGATAACATGAGAGTGTTTCTGTAACAGCATGAATGGTTGGTAGAGCAAGCTCAGAGGAAATCACCTTCCGACGTAGGCTTTTCTATGGAAGTGTCAGGCGGCAGAGCCACATGATGAAGTTGCTTGGGTGGATTGCACTGAGGTTGCACAACAACTTGATGTCTGCTAGTGAGCAGACATCATGGAAATAAAGAGGAATGCTTTCTGCTACAGATCCTTACTGACAGATCCTTGATCCTGCTAACACACATCCATGCTAATAGATCTTTGATCTGATACATATCATTCCTGATTCCCACAAGCGCTCCCTGACTGCTTTCACTATCACAACTGAAAATGTTCTCATACTTGGGTTATTTTGCATATTTATATTATATGTAATGCTCTTCTAATACTAATCCCTCTGCTCAGGCAAGATTTGCTCTTACTTGATATTTAATAATTATGATTTCTATCTGCTGGGTCTTTGATTGTGGATCTTATTTTTGCCCTTTTTACTCTCAGTAATATGTATATTTTGAAAAATACCATCCCCTACATTATAAAATAAACATGCTCTGCATTTTCAATGTAGTCTATAATAAGAGAGCTATAAAAAGAGAGTAGATTACCTCAAATGTCTCACATAAGGTTAATCCAGGGACCTAAATATTGATGTGAAATACTCTTCCATTTTTTCAGTTCTTCTGCTTATGTCCACCTGCTTCAAGGTAAGCTGTGTGGAGAAGTGAGCGTAGCAGGAGACTGAGGATGGTAAAGAGTAACAGCCTTCTGCATCCAGAAAATAGAGATACTGATAATGTTTATTAGCTCCTTTCCTACACAGTGAAAGCAATTACGATTCATCACATATTAAGCAGTGATGGACTCAGTCAGGTAAAGGTAACTAGCTTTTATTTACATGTAATAAATCTGCTTACAGTAGTTTACATATAAACCTTCATTTGTGACATCATACAATTAAGGTCTAAATTTCCAGGAAAAATACCATAATTTTGGCTGCTAGTTTGCTAAAGTTTGAGCCTCACTTTCCAAGACACTGAGAGCTCAGGGATAGAAGCAATGAGAGAAATGCAGCAGCTGAGAAAATTTGAACCAGAATGTTTCAAGCTGAGCCCACAAAAGAATAGGGAAGTAAATTAAACCTCTCCTCCAATATGTCTAGCTCTGGGGAAGTAAAAAATTGCTCCTTCTCTTCTCTTCTCTTCTCTTCTCTTCTCTTCTCTTCTCTTCTCTTCTCTTCTCTTCTCTTCTCTTCTCTTCTCTTCTCTTCNCTTACTCACTATTTTTTTTTTCAGATTATACTGTAAGTTAGCAAGTTTTATTCAAAGTAATTCTTCCTTCTGTTCTATTATCTCATTAGTTTTCTGATTAATTTTGCCCCTTGTGTTTCCTTGTTGTTTGGTTGGGTTTTTTTTCTCTTTTTAGTTATGTTGATCTATGTACAGTATTATGAAAAATATTTGATAATTTGCTTGCTACCAGAACAGGAATATACTCACTCTAAAACCATACTTTCTCCTTTTGCATTATTCCAGGGCTCTTGGTTTACCACCAGTAACACAAGGCACATAGTATGTGTCAGACACTGCCATATGTAAAGTGAAAGAATTAGCAGCAGTAAGTCTTCATTCTAATCCTTTTTGAAGCACACTTTAAGTTACTCACCCTGAGATTTCCACTGCTTCACAATGTGTTCCAGGTATTTCCCGGTCTTTATGTTTAAGGCAGTAAGAACCTGTAAAAAAACCCATGCAAAGCAGAGTTGAAACAAAAGCAGGGTTAAAAATCTTGTGAACTAGGTCAGGTGTTATTGCAGGCAGTTAAAAAATCTGCTTGTGCTTGTTTACGAATCTCTCCTGTATGGGAGAAGTCAATTGCAATTGATTATTATTCGTAGTACTAGTAGTACTTAGGGTAGTACTTTAGGGTAGTAAAAAACGTAAAAGCATTTCCCTGTCAGACTATTTAAGACTGCCTGCAAGCGACAGATCCTGAAAATGTCATGAGTGAAGCTGTGGAAATGGTTTATTTCCCTTTACTGCCACTGTTTCAGTGCCATAGGTTCATATTCTTTGTGTGTGCATGGGTTGTTCTAAAAAGGATTTTCTTTGTTTCTGTTGGTAGCCTAGTGTTTGTTTCTACTTTTGCTGTTTATGAGCTGTGATGGATTTTAAAGGCCAACACGGCTCTGATATACCTCAGCAAATGGAACTTGTTGCAAGTTCTAATGTAATCCTACTTTTGTTTCAGATCCACCTGAGAAAATGTTCCAGATCCTCTCAGTGCTGTTGCTGGAAACGCAGCTCTCTGTGGTTTCAGGTAAGAGAGAAACCACCTTTCAGTTCCACCAGCAGAACCAAAGCCGCCCTCAGTACTTGCACTTAGGCACCTCCAGCAACACCTGCTGCACAGTCAGTAATGTCTGGAGGCTCTGCTTTCCAACGTCTCACAGAAAGCACTGGCACTGGCTGAGCACAGGACAGGTGTCTGTCACTTCCACATTCAGGCTTCTTTACCACCACCTATGCTGGCAGTTGAGGCATCCAGCATCAGCAGGCATGGCTGTGAGAAGGAGAATGATCAAAGCAACCCACACCCACTGGGAAGCAGGAAAACCTTACTGTGGGGTGAAATGAAGCAAAATCACTTGTGTTCCCCTGTCCATGCCTGTAGCAGAATCCCCCTGGCTAAAACCCAGAAGGAGCTCGGCACTTTTTCCCATCAGATTTTTCCCTTATTATAGTTATACTAGAGTGAATAAACAAACATTGCTAAGGGGAACTGGAGGCTTCCCTATAAGTATTTCACAGACACATAAAATAAAAGGAAAGCGTAAGCAGTTGCATGGACTTCTCTTTGGAATGTCAATATCAATACTTCCAAGTGCTCCTGAATGAAATCTACCAATATATGGTACATCCAATACAGAAAGTAGTAACAAGGCATATTAAATGATGTATTGTAAATAGCTCTACAATATCAAGTACACTTTAAAATGGCAAACTATTCATAATAATATGAATTTCAGATTGGGTAAACATTTAAGATGTTTCTGTAATGCTGTTGCACGTATTGGAGAAAATGCATGGGATCAAATGATATTCACATGGTTGCAGGCTTGTGGGAGACTGTAATTGCTACATAGCAATTCTTCCAAGCTATACATGTATATCTAGTTTCTTTCTGTAAAGGATAACGAAATTAGATTTAAATTTTTCACAATTAATTTTTGCTTTTACTACAATCTTAGGATGTGTAAGAGACCATCAAAACTTCATTATAATGGTCCATGTTTAATCACTGGCTCAGCCTTAAATTATTTACAAAATGTGAAAAAAAAATTCTTGCTGATTTTGCCCTCATCTGTCAGATTCTGTGATCAATACAAAATATAGATCACTTGCTATAATTACTATATGATAAAAATGTTAGTGTGAATATGAACAAAAGATGCCTAAAATGTTTAGTCAAACCAGTAGCCTGACTATCTGCATACAGGATTCTATCAGTATACTATCTGACAGAGTTTTGCCCAAATTTAAAGAAAATCAGAACATCTTTTAATGAAACAAATGAAACTGTTGTCTTTTCCTCATGTAGCTTTATTTACAGTTGAAGTTCCTCAACAGCTCTACACTGTGGAGTATGGGAGCAATGTGTGCATGGAATGCAGATTCCCTGTGAATGGCTCAATAGATCTAGGACTCCTGACTGTCGTTTGGGAGCAGAAAAGGCAGGGCAGGTTGAAATCAAAAGAGGTGTACACACTCCGCAATGGGAAGGCACTTCCTCTATCCCAACATCCTGATTACATAGGAAGAGCATCAATTCTGCACAGTGAATTGAAGCTGGGACGAGCCATCCTTCAGATCACCAAGGTGAAAATCACAGATGCAGGATCATACCTTTGTCTCATTGACTACCAGGGTGTGGACTACAAGTACATCGCTTTGGAAGTAAAAGGTGAGTGGTTACATGGAATGTAAGTGTATACTCATTGAGACGTCTCTATTAAACTCCTACAAGCTTGTAGAAATTGATTAATTTGAAGGAATTTGTTGCTAGTTCTCTCACCAAGACCTTGTGCTCAGCCCCCAGTTGAACCAAAGTTGTCTTAGTGCTGGCTAGCCTTTGGTTTAACACCTGTGCTCCTCCAGAAGCACTAGATGGTGGAGAGGGACAGCATCTGTTCTGCTTCCATTCTTCTTCCTTTCTCCTTCTTTACACACCATCTTATCCAGTGCCAACCCCCCACTTTGATTGCCTGCCTTGTTGGGACACCTCTGGTCACTCCCAAAAATTTCTCAGACATGCTTTAATATACTTACGAACCCTACTGCAACTACCCAAGTGGCTGGGAATTCCCAAAGTGACTGCAGCTCCCTAAGCAAGGACATGTGATTTTCTGTGTTCAAAGAAGCCAAATGGACATTAGTAATATATGTTACTGGACAGCATGACAGACCAGACCTTTGAAACATTTCTGGTGTTTCCCACTAATTGCATGTCTGTGTGATACAAGGCAGCATTTTTTCCCACCTAGACATTTAAATAACAACTTCTACCAAATGAAAAATGGACACAGACATTCTTCAGACCCACAATGGCTCCTCTGAAAAGTCAATTTTGTTCTAATATGATGAAAATATCACACTGTTTATAAGCTATTGCAAAACAAACATGAAAATCAGCCTTTTTCTTCAAGTGGCATATTCAAAAACTAAAAATAGAGTCCCATAAGACTTCCTTTGTGTCCTTTGTCTTGATAAATTATAAATTAAGTGTCAACTGCTGCCTCACATAAAGTACTGGAGTGTGTTCTGTTGCTGTAGGCCTGGTAAGGATTGAATAATGAATTTTCCATTGTTATACAAAACATCCTTCATGATTTTAAATAACTGTCTCAGAGATATAGTCATAAACAATAGATGGCATTAAAGGGAAGCAGGAAAAGTGAAGTGGGAAAATGACAATTGTTCCACACAACAATTTCACTCAACAACTTCTTATGCAGCACCTTACAAGAGAATAAACACTCAAGTAATGAGAAAACCAGGAGAAGATAAGTTTGTTTTTATATGCCAGTCAGAAGGCTTTCCTCTGGCAGAGGTTTTCTGGCAGAATGAGAAGAACTCCAGTCTCAGTGGACCTGCAAATACAACCTATACACTGACTGCGGATGGCCTCTACAATGTCACCAGCATCTTGACATTCAAACCAAATACAAGTGAAAACTACACCTGTGTCTTCTGGAATAAAAAACTGAATGGGGAAACTTCAGCTCACATTTCCATTTCAGGTTCGTATGACCTTGAACTTGTACATGACACAAAGTGTTCATACACACATCACGCGCTGCGGGCCCTCACTGGAGTTCAGTTCCAGAAATCAGTGTAATATTAATTCTTGGGAAACCAAACAAATCAGTGTTATTTATGACTTTGAAGTCTCAGCTAGCATACACTCCAACAAGCCAGCCTGTATTTTGCTATATATTTTAATTTTAGTATTGTTTTCATTATTTTTCTGCAACACAGAGGGAATTTTTTCAGCTGCATGGGTCTTGATAGACTCCTAATTAATTGTTCTATTTTGTTGTGTATCTTAACTTCAGCAAGGCTTTTGACACTGTCTCCCGTAACATCCTCATAGGTAAGCTCAGGAAACGTGGGTTAGATGAACAGTGAAGTGGATCAAGAACTGACCAAAGGTAGAGCTCAGAGGGCTGTGATCAGAGGAATAGAATCCAGTTGGAGGCCTGCTGTCAGTGACGTTCCCCAAGGATCAATAGTGGGTCCAGGCTTATTCAATTTGTTTATCAACAGCCTGTACAAAGGAATCAAATGCACTCTCCATGGGTTAGCTGGTGACCCTGGACTGGGGTGAGTGGCTGACACACCTGAAGGCTGTGCTGCCATTCTGTGGGACTTTGATTGGCTGGAGAACAGGGCAGAGCAAAACCTAATAAGGCTCAACTGAGTGTAAGGTCCTGCACCTGGGGAGGAACTATCTCAAGTGCCAGAACATGCTGGGGGCTGATCTACTGGGAATCGATTCTGCAGAGCAGGACATGGGGCTCTTGGTGGACAGCAAGCTATCCATGAGCCAGCAGAGTGTCCTTGTGGCCAAGATGGCCAACGGTGTCCTGGGTTACATAAGGAAGAACAGACAGGTTAAGGGAGGTGATCCTGTCCCTCTGCTCAGCCCTAATGAGGCCACATCTGGGGTGCTGTGCCCAGTTATGGGCTCCTTAGGACACAAGAGAGAAGGAGGTGTTGGCGATGGTTCAGTGAAGGCCACAGGGACAATGAGGGGTCTGGAGTGTCTCTTTTATGAGGAGACACTGGGACCTGAGCCTGTTTAGTCTGGAGAAGAGAAGACTGAGAGGGGATCTAATCAATATATATAAATATTTCAAAGGCAGATGCCAAGAGGATGGTGCCAGACACAAATGCCATACAAATGAGCTATTTGACTGGGTTTTTGTAAGGCTTTTAATGGGAATATTAAGGAACAAATTATTCATAAAATGAGTGTAAAACACTATGTTGATAAATATTAAAAATCTTTTGTTAAGTCAGAGCAAGACTTTGGAGAAACAGAACCAACAACTTGATAAACAATGTCTGTTCTGTAAGTTATAAATTTATTTTCCTTTCATGCTTTTGACAGCTTTAATGAGTACACAGTATAGTGGACAAAAATTCCTGATCTCGTTTATCATCCCCACATGTGTGACTGTAGCTGTCCTTCTCTCTGCAATAATAATATTTCAGAAGAGAAAAACATTCAAGAATGAGCAACCCAGAAAAGGTACATTTTACTTCAGAGAGTGAAACTTTCCACTATTTCTTTTTTTTTTCCTGTGAATAGCCTTTGTAAATTTTAGTAACTCTAGGCACACGTGTGTCACTTTGGTAACATTTTATTTCTAGATTATAAGATGTCATAAAATGAGATCTTGGATCATTTTGGTTGGGTTTTATTTTCCTCACTGTGTTGCCTATGTGAGACAAGGTATATGGAAAGATACATTTTTTAAACTGACCAGTTAGTATTCTGTATAGACCAGAGACTTCACCTAGGGTAAGGACGGCTGTAAAATCATAGTTTGAATGGTGTTTTCTTCATAGCTAAAAAGACATGGTAGCTACAGCATATTACAGATTTTTTATTTTTTCAGTTCCATTAAGGCTGCAAAACTAAAACGGTATATGATATAGTACTATCAGAGTGTTTCTTTCCTTGTTTGCATGTGCAGTAGTGCAAAAGTAATAAAGCAAACAGACTATTATTCTAGTATTTTCTTGCACATGAATAGGCTCCAGTAAACCAGACAAATGTATTTACAGTCATGAAAAGAAAGCCTTAACATTATGACTTCAGAATTTGGTTCAGGTTTTGCAAAAGAAAAGAAACATAGAGTAGTTTACTTATTTGGTATGACTTAATAATAAAATTGATTGTGCTTACAGCTCAGTTAAATCTAAAGATTTGTTGAATTTTATTGTTTATTTCAAATCTAGAAATGCTTCAGCTAAATTTGTATATATTTACTTTAACAGATAGGAAAAGAAAACTGAACCCTAACCTGAAAGATGAGAACAGTAAGTCATAGGGATTTTTTAAAAAATTTACATTTACAGATTTTTCTTTCTTACATCTAAAATCTAAAAAAAATATGTAGATTCCAATCTAAATAATGTTACATCAAAATAGAGGGTAGTTTTGAATTTCAATTCACTTCTTCCTAAGTTTTTTAAAAACGCAGTTTCTAAAGTTTTGACCTTCTCTGGGTCAATGTAACAATTTATAAATATTGGTTCCCTTTCACTGAGATACCAATAGCTTGCACACCGAGCTCAGCACACTCCTCTGTATACAAACTGGAGTAGTCTTGGCTGAGAGGGATACTCTCAGAAAGCTGGTTGTCTTGGAAAGCATCAAGATTTTTGTGGTAATAGTCTGTTACACTTTTGGATCAGGCTACAGGTTTTAACAACAAATAAAATGATACCTCATTTATCTGGAATATTATATCATCTCCTGGGCTACTCTGCATCTCATGAGCATCTGATTCACCTGAACATCCAGGAATTTTGACATTGCAGAGGGAAGATAATACCTAAAAAACTGTCAGGGTGCATCAAACTATTCTATACTAAAATTGAACTGCGAAAAAAAGAAACCACCACAGAAAACTATAACACAATATGGTAAGACAATACACCTTGTTACATAAATCAGCTTTGTTACCTATAGATAAAAGTTTGACAGGTTAATGCATTGTGAGGAGAGAGGCTGTGACCAGTGTTAGGTACAGAGGTGTTTAGTTCAGCCATAATTCCATGGTGTCCAAGCAGACCCTCACACAGCCTATTGAGGTCAGCCCTGAGGCTGCCAAGGAGCACAAATGGAGTAGAACTATGATGCAGCTGACCAAGCGGCCTGAAGAAAAAACACATACCAATTTTTGGACACAGAGACAACTCAGAGTTTTTCCAAGGACAGGATTTACTTGAGAATCCACCCATGTTTCTCGCTAATAAAAAAAATACATCAAGATGTCCCCAGCTTAAAAACTAAATTTTGTACATGAAAGCTAGAGATTGGATGAAGAGAGCATGAATCCACTAATTTCCAAATCACCTCAGATTGTCATGCTTACATCTTAACTGTAACTGTCCAATCCACTGCAATATTACAGCCAAGGTAACACTTTCAGAAAGACACTTCCACCTTTCAGAAATCATCACTTGCTGTAGCCAAAGGCTCATTCTTATTTTTCACATGACAGTGTGAAACTTTACTGGCATCATGCCATGCACTACTGAACACAAGCTCAAGACAAGCAGCATTCTGGAGGACAGTATTGGTGCATGTCTGGACATAATTCCAGTGCACATTGTCTGAGCATAGCTTGGCTTCCCCTGACTTTTTGTATTACTTTTGTAGAATTTTTCCACTTTGTAGGCCATAGCCTCCTCTGTGCACTTCATAAAATGAAGAGACGAGGCTGTTCTTTGTGGTTTTGTTTTACTTCTTCATTTCAATGTGAAAAAAAATTGTACACCATGCAGTAAGTCAGATGACAAACATTTCTACTTCTCAGCATCATATATTTTTAAGAAACACTGGAAAGAACCTTTTTTCCTTGATGAGTAGATAGTTGAAGCATAAAAGCCACAGATACTTTACCAGAGTGCCTTGGAAATGACTCATACAATCTTGGTTACAGGAACACAGATTGTTAATGTTACCAGTTACAGCTCAAGCTGTATCAAAACCAAATATGTAGGACATTTGAACTCATCACTGAAGTCCCAGTTCTGCACACTTTTAATCACATGCATAGATTACTGACAATCATTCCCATGGATGCTCTCTAAACAGATTTCAGTTTTGTTATTTCATTTATATGGCTGAAAGTGAGTGATAGTTTTGTTGTAATAGAAAATTCAGAATTTGGACTACAGATAAGAGAGATAATTCTTTGCTTTGAAAAGATTGCAACAGAATGTTCTCATAAATTATGACAGCTTTAGAGAGCCACTGTGACTACAGCATGGCACAGAAAAACTTGCATACAATGAAGACAGAGCTTTCACTCTTTACCGCTCAGTTGTTAAAATCAGGCTTTTAATTTTCTTAAATCACTGCAGGTTTTTAAACTAATACTACTGTATTTTCTTTCTTTTAGGTGATGATTTTAACTCTCAGACTGAGGCTTTATACTTGTCGACTGTTACAGCTTCAAGAGACAGTGGGACTGTGGGTCTGTGAAAATTCTTCATCTTACATGCAATAATTTGCACTTCTTGCATCTGTTTTTGAGGACTTCAAAAGAAAATTATAGCACTTTAGCCTTGGGATAAACAGTAAATTCATGGGGATGTATTTGCACTGCAGCAATGGAAAGCTATGCCTTGTCAGATAAGACACCTTGAAGTTACTGAGAAATATGGTGTCATGAAATGTGGTTTACCACTGTGAAGAGGTCATCTGAGTGCCTTTGATACACTTTACTTTTGGACTTACAAAAGGGATTTTTGCTCAAGAACGCCTTTATTAACTGTTCCAGTCTCAGGAATGGTGCTTGGATTCAAACATCTTGTGGAATTTGAATAAAAGCTGTAAATGCTATCTTATGTCAATCATCTTTCAGGTGAAAACATCATTACATGCCCATATCCCACTTCCACATTTTCTAACACATTGAACTGGAAATTACCACACGTGCCCACTATCATGGCAACATCTAGAAGATACTTCACATCACAAGAGCAATAAGAGGTTGAAATTAAATCAAAGGACAGATTAAAAAAAAGTCCCAATACCACCAATAAATAAACATTACGTCACATAAGAGAATTCATGCCTATGTAAAACCCCACAAGTGAGTCAGGTAAAAAAACCATGAACCATGATGTTGCGCTACATGACAGTAAGAAGTTTCAAATTTGAGTTGATTATTCAACAGAATTTTCTTTAGGAGGAATTTGGAAGCAAAAGTGAAAATGAAGCTCAAACAGATTTCTGTGCTGGTTATTTTTAAACAGTAATTTCGCCTTTCTTCAGAGGAAGAGATGCGTCTTTTCCATGTCAGGCTGCTTTACTTCCTAATGCTGGAATGCAAGATTTGAAAAAACATCCAAAATTAAACAACTTTATCTCTCAGATAGTTACCAGATAATGAAGCAAGGGCACTGGATAAGATCTGTCATATTTTTTTGAAAGAGCAGTGGCTTTGGTAAGCTGTGTTTTCTACTAAGATAGATGTAACAAGATTGAAGAAAGGTCTTCACATGGAAGCTGCTTCTGCCATTATTTTGCTCTTAGAAGAGTGCCATTGGTTAAGGTTTTATCATAACACTTGCTCTGAATTTGGATGGGAACTGCTTCTCCAGTGTCACTTTGCAGCTATTTATTCCAGCAAAAAGTGGACCTACAGTGCTGCTATGAGAAGAGGATAGCAGCAATCACCCTCTATTGTTCCACCAGAAGAGGTGACTTTAAAAAGCAGGACTGCCATTGATTTTACTTGTGGGAGAGAAAAATTAATCTCTCTCAGACATCATGTCTAATTTAGTATCTAGGTATTGCACCTTCAATTACCCATTAGTAGCCATCGGATTCAGCTGAGACAAATCCACACTAGGTTTGCTAGTCCTGGCTGACATGGCAAATCAGGCAGATGTCAGCGAATCAGAGGCAGCTTCTTGAAGCATTGCTTAGCTTTAGGTGGAATGGCAACTTGGGAACTGCCATGGCTTGCACCATTTAGCAATATTTAAGGGTGGGTGCGTAAGGTCAAGCAATTACTCTCTGTTCCAGACTTGTACTCTACTGGAAACTGTGAGCCCTTCTGTCAGCATTGGTGAAAATCTAACCCACTGTGTTCCTGGAAAGAGTGAACTTTGCATTTTTCTAATTTTTTCCTCATGATTTTGAAATGGAAGTAATTAAAACTGCATTTAGGTAGATGAACATAAATAATACATCGCAATCTTTGTAATTAGAATATGGTGATTATCACTGTTCCTTATTGAAATGGAAGTCATCCTGTCCTTATCTTCTGCTGCTGAGTAAATATTGCCTTGGTGTGGGCAGCAAAGAACAAGTGTGGGTAGCATTTCCTGCCCATTTTACAGCCAGGGCAAACACTACCCTGCTTTCCCTCTTAATGGATTGTATACTGAAAGGTTTCACCTGGCATCCCTAGGCAGAGGCAGCTCAGTTTTCCACAACACTCTGATGCCCTATCCACTCCATTTCATTACGAACAGGACAATAGTACTGTTTACTATAATAACCATTAGAATACCTAGAACATATTTTGGCTCACAAGTTTCTATTTTCACCAGCTCTTGCTGAATGCTTATGAAGCTGACTGTCACATCTGAGTATGTGAAAGTTAGCTTGTCAGCAGCTTGGCCAGTCTATATATGTCTATGAATTCATGCATGACTTGTTTTTTACTGTAAACCATTGAGCATATGATATGTGCGTGATACGAGTCTCTGTTCTTTCTGCTTCACCTACTGTTTTACAAGCTGTTGTCTCCAAACAGCTGAAGCAAGTTTTCGCACACACATGAACTGCCTGCAGAATGTTTGAAGGCTTTGTGTTCTGTTTTTTTGGTTTGAGGTTGTTTTGGTTTTTTTTTTGGGCGGGGGGGTGGAGGTGGCTGGTTTGTTTGTTTGTTTTATTTTGGTTGGGGTTTTTTTGTTGTTTTATGGGTTTGTTGGGTTTTTTTAAAGATTTGGTTTGTTGGGGTTTTTTGTTTGTTTATTTGGTGGTGGTGTTGTTGACTTTTTTGTTTGGTTTTTTATGGTTTTGAACTTTACGGTCAGTCAAGAGCAGATGTTGTTAGACCTTAAAATTATCAGGTGTTTTTAGGGTTTGACTTCAAAACTTGTACTCTTACCTGGCATTTTAGAGTGGCATAGAGGATACCCTTTCTGATATGTAATGCCTCTATTCATCTCCATACATTTGTCTCAGCTAGGTGCATGTCATAAGCAATAGCATGTTAATGTACTGGAAAAAGTATGTATTCAATTGAAGCTGGTGGAATGTTTGCCTGAAAACACCTGCAAAGAATCAGTGGTTTATATTCATCCAAAACACAGTTCACTAAACCTTAATGATGATCATTTTTCACAAGCAAGCAGAGAAAAGGTTTGTTTTAAATATTCAATTTTTCTGGAATGCCTAAGGAAAACCTGTTTTTTCAATCCACTGACCTCCTTTACTATGTATGAGTGAGGTACATGCCATTTTAGCACAGGAGAAACTGGCAAATTGGGTGATCAGTCTTCCTGCTCATTCTTCACCTCTGCTATCTACCAGAGATTTTAAGGGCTTACAGCAAGTATATTTCATCTTTTCTACAAACACATTCTACAAACATTTTTAATAGCTGTGAGCCGCAGCATGGTCTGTGATTCGGAGCACAGAGCAGAGGAAGATTAGCTGTTTTGTACCAAGTTCACATTTGTCCTGGCAGCAGCCTAAAACCATTCAATTTTCTTGATTCCCACTAGCACAGACATGTTTGAAAGCAACAGTTAACATCAAGAAGGTTAATATCTCTGGAAAAAGACTGAAGTGGAAGAGGTATTTCTAATAGCCAGTTGAAATGTCTTACAAGACTTAAATCTACATACCAGAAAACTACCAGCTGATTCTGACCATGGGAACAATTGGAAATGCCTTTAAAATTCTGGATGTCAAGAAACCCCTATTTTTTCTTAAGAAATACTGCAATCATCTTTTCTTACAGAATTTCTTCTTTCATCTGACAGAACCATACTGCCTGCCGCCAAAACCGATACCTACCTACTTCACAAAATACTGACAAAGAAAGGTTTTACAAATCACCTCTATAAAGAGTCACTGCTACAGGAGAAGGTCTAACTTTAAGCTTGTCTTTTCTTTCTGTGGGAATGGGGATCAACTAAGTGAACCCAAAGCCCCTTCTAACCCAAAGTGACCTTTGACTGTAAACTTGTTATTCAAATTAACTTCCACATCCTTTGTTACTATTGGTCTTTTCTTATACTCTGATGAACATATGGTCTGAAAGCAATAGCCCCAGATCATGAATACCATCTGGTTCAACAAGATATCCTGGTATTCCTGAGCATATTGTCAAGTGTGCACTCAAATACTTTTTTATAGCCAGTGCTTGGTAATATTTCACTCAAACTCAATAAGCAGCCATATGGTAAAAAGTAGCTGAAACAGGTAAGTACACTGTGCAAACATTTATTAAAAGCTGACTTTAAAGAATGATTGGGTTCACTTTTGGTTTTATGTTCACTGCCTTTCTCAGCAGCTAATGTTTGCCAACTCACAAACACCTTTCCTTAATGGGCTTTTCCAAGTGAGAAGTGAAATGTCTTCCATGCAAAGTCTGTATTAGAAACAACTTTACATAAGGCAATGATGCAGTAGAAATTCGAAGAGTGGGGTTAAGCTCATTCCTTACACAGGTGTTTTTCAAGCAGTAGGATGAGATGATTACCTGAGTCTCAGCTGGCGAAGATGGGGCTTTCTCTGGTGACCTGGGGAATCTGTCTACTCAGAAATTTGGGGTTCTAATCACAACATTGCTAGCAAGAGGAATTCTGTGCCATTAGCCAACAATATTTGTGTATGAAATCAACCTTTTTCAGGTGAGACGAACATACTCTTTACAGAAGTAAAACAGGTAATTGTCAGTCTTAACTATGCAAACCTGGCAGAACAAAGAGGCTAAGTATAAACTTATAAGATATATAAGCATAGATATATAAACTTGAACAAGTCACTGAGAAAGGAGAAGCTGTTGGCGGGAAAAGGGAACAGGAAAAGGTCAACAATTTTTTTTTCAAGGGGGACACAAAATGTTTGTGAAAATAATACAGTCAGAATAAACACTGTGAGCTTCAGAGAACTTTCCACTTCATATAAGAAGCTATAACTGCTGAGAAATGTTTCTGTACATCCCCAAAATATTGCAGCCCTAGTCCACAGATCTGCCTCAGACTGGAAAGAAAACTGAGACAGCAAGACAGCTGTTAATTAATTGAGCAGAAACAACATTTTTAGACCTCCATGCAAAGTCTTTGATTTTCTGTACATTTGCCATGCACATACCTTATGCTCCTAAAGAGCTGTGAAGTAAAATGCAAACCACAGAGGGCAGACCTTACTGAGATATTGGGGAAGATGTCAGAGGTTAGAGCCTGCTTCTGGACTAATTAAATTCTCAAAATCAAGCACAAAATCTGATTGAGCAAAACTAAGAGATGAAGAATCTGGTGAATTCTCATCTGTGAAGCTTATTTACACGTAATTTCACAGAGGTGGATGAAGATTAGTATATACTGTGACTGGGAACAATTACTACAATCCCATACGCTCTTCTCTTAACAAAGGTTTAACAGTTTAACTTCAGAAGAGACTACTCGCTCCATTGTTTTAATTGCCACTGTGTTAGAGTGTATGAAAGACTGTTTGGGTTCTTTAGACCAAGTCTCAAATGCCACTTCTACAAAGTTGTTCAGTTTTCCAAAACTAAAAATGTATATCACAACTGCTGAAAGAGAACAGAAGATTAAAGCCCTGGTCACCTCCACTGGGAGGAAGTTGCTTGGGTTGGGTACTCTTAGCACTTCCACAACGCTGAGTTGTACGATTGTACCGCAGACTGGCGACAAGGGAAGAAGAAGTCAAAGGCCAAACGCTGAAGCATTTTCTTGCTTCAGCCAAGGCAGCCTTGGACAAGGTGTACAGTGGAAGCCATTTCAGGGCACGAGCCAGCTCTGCTCAGTTAGTCACTGCCTACCTATCCAGTCTCTGATGCTGTAGACACCATTATTCCAGAAGCCAAACTGCACTGGAATAATGTAACACTCCTAGTGCTTCTGGGTGACTGGTTACCATCTAAAACATTGAGATTTAGTTGTGAATTCGGCCTGACAAGAGAATTGCACATGGGCAGGAGCCAAAAGCTTCTTGACCCAAATATGGAAAGCTATGAAGAATTGTAGTAAGTGATTACAAAATCACAGACAGACTCACAGTCCCATGCAGAAAATGCCAAGGATTTTCTCCAGTCAAAGGTCATCATTCATGCATCTGCTCTGTGCTGGGTCTTGATATAAGTTATGCATCTTCTGTTGAACTGCATATTTTGAGTTTCATTCAATAATTGATATGCCTCAAATACCATGGAAGAATGCTCTTCCTAGAGTGGGGATAAGCCAGCTTGGACAACACCTTATTTGAAAAAGCCATCAGTGATGGATAGAGGAGAGGGTGCGCACTGCTTTTGGTATTGAACAGTGCTGAAACCAGCCTGACTCATCAATTCTGAACTTACACATTCCGAGGAAAAACACTGTTTCCTGACAAACTGGCTACGGTGATACAAGCTTCCTGATAAAAGAATCAGTGATATTACTGGTAACTTATCTAAAGCTGCTGACCTGACACAGCTGGCCTAGAGACATTTAACTGATATTCACTTTACCCTAAAAAAGCCCAGCCCCACTTTGTAATGGTAGGATCTTCTAACATATTCCTTCTCGGAGAGTGTGTGGAGATTCCGCCCTGGAGTGGGAACAGCCCTCAAGGCTAGTACTCATGGCTAAACAAGAGATGTGTCCATGGTCATGGGTATAGTTGGGGAACACCAATTGTAGTAGTCGAAAATAAAGGACTCGTGGCGAGGCAAAGGGTGGTGGGAGGTTTATTGCTCTCCCGAGGCTCTCCGGTATCAGGGGAAAGGGATGAGGGTGGTCGGGAGAGAGAGCAGGGAGAGGGCCAGCCATCATCCTCACACCCCGAGGGGTCTAACCCCGGG